>CM014278.1:96496981-96514128 GCA_004135705.1 Alloteropsis semialata | reverse complement strand
GCGCCGCCGCCGCCAGAGCCGCCGCACCGCCCCCTCCCTCCTTCCTCTGTTCTGCCGGGAGAAAAGAATGGGAGAGGAAGAATGGCCTTTTCCCCGAAAATCCCCTCCACTTTCCCAAAATCACAGATATGCCCTTTTCCCTTTTGAAAGATTCCAAGAAAGCCCTTGTCATTTATAAACAATTCCAACTAAGCCCCTGCACATTACCACCACCTCCAAATACTTTTCCATATTATAATTAGGTCCTTCCACCATACAAAAGTATTTCCAGAAATGCCCCTGCCCCTTTATAATATTTATAAAGAGGTCCTAAACCCCCTAAACTAGCCCTAATCAACTCTTTACCCCTGTCATTTTATGCGCCAAACTTCTCTGGAATTCCTCCAAATTCGAACACACCTCTCTTTCATCTATTCCGGCCGAGCTATACAAGAATCTCTCAAAAATACTTCTCCTCCTATTTTATTCATTTACTTTCCTTTTCAAGCTCATCGGTAAAGGCTTGTTGTTTTTCTTATTGTGTGTTGTTGTGTGCCCTAGACGACGGAGTGAACGAGGAGGGACAGTACCGCGAGCCGGATTACGAAGAAGAGTACCGCGAGCAGGAGCCCGAGGACTTGTACCGCGAGCAGGAGTTACCCGAGGGCTTTGAAGACGGCAAGTCCAACCCCATCCTTTGATGCATGTTTATCCCATATTTTATAAACACAACCTATTGGCCTTTTCTATAAATTGCATGTTGTTTTACTACTGAAACCTGGTTGGATAGCCATTCCTTGATTGCTATGACAATTCCTTGATGACCTAGTTATCTCTAAATATGATATGCTCTTTTTGGATGATAATTACTGCTAGAATGCTTAGGACTTTGTTACTCTCTACTCAATCAATTATGACTACATACTGTTTTATCAAAGAATAAATGTGTGAGTGCGAAAAATGGGTTTTGGGTTTTAAAAGAAAGAAAGTCTTGGATGAGATGGATGGGTGTTTCTTTGTAAAATACCATTAGTAGGCTTGTACCTTTGTGGTTAAGCAAGTGGGGAGATATCCATTTTGTCCTGTTTTAAACTGAGGTGATGTGTCATCTTGCCTAACCCAATTTATCTCGTACAACCACTCGACTCTTGTATGTGGCAAGGGCTTAGTCTAAATCCCACTAGCCAGACTGGTAGTTGTCTGGTGGTAGGTGTGCAGCGGGAAGCCAAGTGCAGACTTAGTGTCATGGTTGTAGGCCTCACTGGATGGTCAGGAACCCCTTGGTTATTTATCATAGATAGCTAAGCAGTTTTGGCTAGGGTGGGTAATGGCTTCGATAGGATCCGCACTGGCACTAAGGTGACCGTGTTGCGGTACCCTACTTGTGGGGAAAGTGTACACCTCTGCAGATTTAACATCTATTCGAATAGCCGTGCCCACGGTCATGGGCGAGTTATGGCGTGGTCCCAATACCAAAGGTTTTGGGGTAATTGGTTGGCGTGTGTTGGTTTTGGAAAAAGTCCGGCTTTGTGCTGGGAGCTACGGCGGATGGGGAATCCGGTAGCATTAAAATTTGGATCCTCTGGATCAACCCCACTTATTGAACTGGTTACTAAAGTTTTGCTTTGCTAAAACTCTTCCTTGACAAACCCTTGCATGTGTAAAACTTTAGCTTTACTGCAAATGAAACTTAGCCTTATCCTTGATATACCATGTGCATACTTCTGTGTTAACCCCTCCGTGGGTGTGGTTGGACTTGCTGAGTACTTTTGTACTCACCCTTGTTTTTGTTACTTCAGAAGAAGACCCGGACTTTGTTGTTGAGGACGCTGAGTAGGTGGTCGCTTCCGCACCCAACTTTGCCTGTGGAGTTTGGCCCTTCCCAATATGTCTTTGCTGTTGCGTAGCTCTGATCCCTTTGTTGAGCCGGCCTGGTTCATAGTTTGGCTCATCGCCGTTATCTACCTCCTAGTTATCCTGGCTTGTATCAAGTGCCCTCTCCCTCGAGGGATGTAAGGTTCTGAACTATCTGTTGAATAAATGTGTATCTGCCTCCTGGGACTTATAATTTGTATCACATTTAGTCTCTGTTTAGGCAGGGGCGCTTCAATAATGGGCTTGGGGCGCTCTATCCCCCACGCTGGATGTCCCCTTGGTTACTGTGGAGCCTGACTCGGCACTCTTGACTAGGGCGCATGCAGATGTAGGCGCAGAGACATATAATGCAAGAATTATGTACTACACGAGATTATGTCGTTAAAGAGGGTGTTTAATTCTGGTGAATTGGTGAAAAGTTTATGCATTGGGCCGCGTGCACAGAGAGAAGAAATGAACTGACACGGTTCTCGAGGTGAAAACTTTTTGCAAAGTTTCTAGAATTGAACAGGCCCAAAGTGTGAAGACTTATACCATCCAGAAGAGAATGTGCTTGATTGGAGCAGTTAGAAGCTGGCCTCCCGGTGAGGATTGGAAGCCAGAGAGCAACTGTGGTTGCATATAACTTCTATTCCTTTTATAGCAGCTCGCGCGCGTGCAAAATCCAGTATAATATCCACTGTTATCTACAGCAAAACACGTTTTACAAAAAAAGCAACAAATAAAAAAAAACATCTACCTAGCTACAACCTTTTTTTCGCACTCCGGCCAACTCCTAGTAACCGGTAGTACCGGAGTGTTGACGTTTTTTCTGGCCAACACCGCGAAAATCGCGCTAGCTCGCGCGGATCCGCAACGGATCGATTACCTGCAGCACACCTAGCCAAAACCTGTAAAACCGGTTTGGAAAACTAACAAAACCGGTTTCCTAGGGTTTGCTGCGTCGACCTACGAACGCCGGCCCGGGAAGGGCCCCGTCAGGGCTGGCGTGCCTAGGGTTGTTCTGAGATCGGCAGGCCACTCAGAACGCCGTCAAACGCCGTAGAGACGAAGTACGAACAGCAGAGGGGTTTGAAAAAGTTAGGGTTTGAAAGGGATAAAAAGTAAAGATACTTGTATTTGATCGATTGGATAAAACCTCAATCGGTCGTGGCCCTTTATATTTATAGGGTGGGGAGGTCTTTCCCCGCAAGGAAAGCCCTATTACAACTTGGACCCACAAAAGAGTCCAAACCTACTAGGACTCGGGAAAAACCGGTTCCACCGGTTTCTAAATCCGGTTCCACCGGATTGTCTTGCCAGACAGACAACAGAGAACCCCCAAACCGGTTCCACCGGTCACAGAACCCGATTCAACCGGTTCTCCTGTCAAACCTGCTCTTATGCCAATTTTGATCGTCAACATATGCCCCCTGTTTTTTTGGTAAAGCTTGCGTACCAGAAAACATATTAGCACGACAAAATACTCCTGAGGGCGATGTTTGAACACAATCCATCGGCCTTTTCATTCTAAGGGCGATATTCAATATTATTGGCAATTTAAACTAAGCTTCCTACCAAACACTCGGATAATACTTCTTCAAATACCTCCCATTGAGAGCACTTGGCAGCCGCTGACCTTGCAAAATTTCCACCATATAAGAATTGCCAAAGATCACCTTAATTACCTTGTATGGTCCTTCCCAACTTGGAGACCATTTACCAAACTTGTTGCTCTTCGATCCTATAGGCAGAATTGTTTTCCAAACTAGATCACCAACCAGAAAATATTTCTGTTTTACCTTCTTATTGTAAGCTTTAGCAACTCAAATCTTGTCTTTTTCAATTTCCTTCTGAAAGGACCGACACTAGGCCTAGAGGGGGTGAATAGGCCTGTATAAAAAATTCTGCAAATTTCACAATTAAACGTTAAATGGGCCGGAACTTCTGGCGCTGTGTCGGAACTTCCGGCTTCCCGGAATTTCCGGCACAGGGGCAGAACTTCCGGCTCAACACAAACCTGAATTCGAGATTCAAAAACTGAAATGAAACTGAAGATTCTATATGAATAGAAAGTTCACCACAAGTGTAAGGAAGCTTAAAACTATGATCTCTAGCAGCGAAAACTTATAACAATATAGATCGGGTCAATTTAAGCTCAAGAACGATATGAATATGAAGAACAATAACAAGAACAAGAGACAAGGATTTGTTCACCGAAGTTCACTCCACTTAGGAGCTACGTCTCCGTTGAGGTGCTCACTAAGAGCCGGGTCAACTCTAACCCCTTGCCTCCTTCAATCAACCACAAAGGCCGGATTGAAATTCTTACTATTGTCCCACAAAGGGATGAAGATTACAAACGTCCAGCACTCAACCACAAGAAGTTGGGAGTTGCCGGCGACGCCTAACCGTCTAGGAGCTCAGCTCCAAGAGTAACAAACGCGAATCGACGAATCAAACAATGCTTCAAGTGCTTCTTGAGATGAACCAATGAAGAACTCACTCAAAGCTTTACTCTTACACATCAAGAATCACTCACCACCGACCCTCTACTCAAATCCTTGCAAGAAATGGCTCTAGAAGGAGTTGGAAGTGTGAATTCAATGCTATGGAGGCTTTTGTTTCGGGTTAGGTCAGCAGCAAATGAAGTGGGGGCTGAGGGGGTATAAATAGAGGCCCCCAAAAACTAGCCGTTATGCACTGCCAGGTCACTTGCCGGAATTTCCGACATAGTGTCGGAACTTCCGGCATAGTGTCGGAACTTCCGGCAAGGCACTGTTTTGAACTAAGAATCAGCCTTACGAACAGCCCCACCGAAACTAACAGCGTAACCCACCGGAACTTCCGATCCCGAACAGAGCGCACCGGAGATTGTCCTCCGGATATTTCCGGGCACGCCCAAGTCAACTGAGTCACCGCTAAGAACCGAGCTACCGGAAATTCCGGCACTACGCACCAGAGATTTCCGGCGGCAAACCGAGCGTGCCGGAAGTAGAACAGCGGCTATTTCCGGCCCTACCGGAACTTCCGACGCAGTGTCGAAAAATCCGTCAGGACGCTGTGTAGCGCCTGAAAAACTAAAGTTAGATTTCACTCTTGGGTAGTTAGTATCATCAAACATGTCCCCTTTGATAGTACGGTGACTCCTATACTCAAATTCAAACCAAAAATGAATTTAAATCGCCAATGAGCTCTTTCACCATACATAAGTAATTGGGGACCTTCTTTTGATATTCATAATCCTTTCTTTTCTTTTATTCCTGCATATACTTCGATACACGCATCAAATCCCAAATTCTAATTGTCATTAACACCAAAACACATGGGAGGCCTAGATGCACTTTCAATCTCCCCCTTTTTGGTGATTGATGACAACTCAATTTGGGTAAACAAGATAGGAATAAAATCATGTTTTTGTACCCAATTATATTTAGAAAAGCTCCCCCTAAATATATGCATATTCAACTCAAATGGCCTCAAATGCCATTGCACATATTATGTAAGAACTTTTCAAATATCTTTGCATACAAAGGTACAAAAGTGCAAGATGTGTCAAATTATAACCGTGATGCATATGACATGGTATATCACACAATAAAAGAGGAGAATAATATTTCATCAACCATTCATCATCCACCAAGCATCACATTATGAATAAAAGGAGTTTAACATCACACTAGCACAATTAAGTCTTACAAATGAAAGTTTTCACTTGGCACACATCACACATCACATCAAACATAGTTCTTACATGTCCAAAGATAAAAACATGAATAAAGATAGATATGGGGGGTCTCCATCCATCAAAGCATTACAAATTCACTCCTCCTTTGGCAACAAGCACCAAAAAGAGTGCTACTCGTCGTCGTCGCCATCCCTATTGCCATCATCTTCATCTTCCTCCTCTTCTTCATCATCTCCATTGCCATTTCCGCCATCATCGTCTTCTTGGCTCTCATAAGAGCCCTCTTCTTCGGTTTCCTCATCCTCTCCACTTCCCTCACCACCACCAAGGTCTTCTTCTTCTATTTCAGCCCCAAAGACATGAGAACCTTGAGCATAAGAGGAAGAACCACCTTCTTCATAAGGATTAAAGAAGGGTGGAGGAGGAGGGTAATCCCTTGGTTCACGAACCGGAGAATGAGGAATATCAAGCTTATCAAGTATATCTTTTTGCCTTTTCTCAATCTTCACATTGTCCTCATCCAATTGCCTTGTACGCTCCTCAACAACGGTCACACAGTGCTTGAGCATGTTGAAACAGGCAAATATGCTTTGGGCAAGTTGATCAAACTTACCCCTCTTCTTTGGAGCACCACGTGGAGGAGCAAAGGAAGGACCATGAGGTGGGGCACTAGGAGGTGGAGCACGAGATGATGAAGCACCTTGAGCGGAAGAAGAAGAACCCTTTGAAGGATATGCACCCGGAAAGGGTCCCTTGGGAGGAATATGAGTTCTTCCAGAGCCATCAACCTTGAGCAGCTGAAGAATCTTGCCCTTGGATGCCTTGTACCGCTCATGCTCTCTATCTGGCAGAATGTTGAGCCTTGACACATTCTTGATCAAGTGAAAGATATAGGGGGCAAAGTGGCAAGCACTAGAAGCATCATGTGAACAAAACACAATCTCATACCAAAGGTAATCAGCCACATCAAACTGAGCTCGATCAGGTGCAGCTTGAGCTAGAAGATTTCTTGCCTTATGAGAGATATTACTTGCATCACCACCTCGAGGGCAAAGTGTGAATCTGAACAACTGGTTGAGCAACTTGTAGAAAGGGGTGAGGCCCTTGGTCTTGCCAAACTCACAAGCTCCATGTTCTCCATAAGCAGAGTCATACATAAAGTGCATCTTTGTTACCTCAAGATCCGCATGCTCATGGATACGATAAATGGTAGAGCTAGAATGAGGATTTGAAAGTCCAAGGAGAGCAGCAAACTCACTCCTGTCAAGGCTAAACCTTTTTCCACCAAGTGTCCAATGAATCTTCATATGGGGCTTATCCACATAAAGAGTGGCATAGAATTGTGCCACTACTTCCTCATTCCAGTCACACTTGAAACCCACAACACAAGTCCTAACTCATTGCACCTGTCATATACCATATCAACCACTTCTTTAACTGGCGAGCTAAGAGTCTGGAGATATGCCCAGTCAATCCATTTCATATCCGTGGTGATGGACTTCTTCTTCATGATGACTGACTCATACCAATCTGCTTGAAAGGGTAACCAAAAATGAGGATCACCCTTGAACTCCTTGGAAAGAGCAGCACTAGGATCTTCACCATATCTTAGAGACTTCATGTTAGTCTCCCCCTTGCTATAATCAACCATGGGTGGATCTTCAGAGGATCTCGTTGGGGGAAGTGCCTTGGTCACCTGACTCTCAAGGAGTGAAAGATCAATGTTGTCATAGTACCTCTCGCCGGTCGTATCCACATTTGCTTGCTTGGTACGACGACCACGAGGAGGATCAGCTGCTTGAGGGTTTCCACGTCCTCTTCCAAGGCCCCTTTTGGGCACGGCTTGCTTCTTTACTCGCTTCCCTTTCTCTTTCCCTCTTGGTGAATCACCCCTCTCATCCGATTCGGTTCCACTAGAAGAGGGTGATTGAGGTGGAGTCCAGATGACAACGCCCGTGCTACGAGAACGATCACGACCCATCTGGAAAGATAAATGATAATTAAGCTTAGGACCATCACAAGGATTCATGATTTATGAGCTCAAGATCATCACTAGAGATTCATGATAAAGCTTAAGATCATCACTAGAGATTCATGATAAAGCTTATTGAAAAGACTAACTGAAAGAACCATAAACTTGAGCCATGAAACATGATTGATTGGCGTTCACTGCAGCCTGCCGGAAATTTCCGGCGCCTGGCTACCGGCAATTTCCGGCCGATGCAGTGGAAGCCCAAGAATCCTAGGGATTGAGTGATTTCGCCCACCAAAGTTTATCAAATCACAGGCATTGCATCTAGATAGGTTCTTGAGTATATCCCCCAAAGGAAATCCCCTAGTAACTACGGCATTGAGAGATCGGGCGATGAGGATTTTGAATGGAATACCTTTGAGTTTTCCCGCGCGATTCGATGAAGATTCGCGGAGGAACGGAACTTCCGGAGGATGGGGAATCCAACCAAACTCCAAGAATCGAACTCCCACAGTTGAAATCGAAGATCCCCTTGCGGGATTGAGAGAGAGAGTTGAGGGGCGGCGGCTGGTGGAGTTAGAATGAAGTTAGGGTTCAGGAAAAAACGGTTGGCCCGATTTATATAGTTCAGGCGGCTGCAGGAACTTCCGGTGGAAGGAGCCGGCAATTGCCGGTGAGCCACCGAGCCTGCCGGAGAAAGCTGCCGGCAAAATCCGGCCGACCAACAGAGGCTGCCGGAGATTGCTACCGGCAATTTCCGGTGGCAAGTTCCGGTGAACTCTGGATAAAAACAGATTTTTGAGATGAGATTTGATTTGAGATTTTGATAGATTTGGAGATCGGACATGTAAGAATCTTGACTCAAAATGATCAGCCACATTCAACATTACATAACCATGATCATTTGAGCCAAGGAATGATCCAACGATCACAAATCCAAATATTTTGAAAAACTCACACAAATAAATCAATTTTGCCTAGTCTAAGCATCAAACAATGGGTGTGTGCAACAATTCAAACCACGTTACGAGAATCCAAGATATTTAGCTCATTCCTCAAAGCACAAAACTTTTGCTCATCAAGAGGCTTAGTGAAGATATCGGCTAGTTGTTTTTCGGTACTCACATGGCTTAGAGCGATATCTCCTTTGGCTTCATGGTCTCTCAAGAAATGGTGTCTTATGTCAATATGCTTGGTTCTTGAGTGTTGGACTGGGTTGTTTGCTAGTTTTATGGCACTCTCATTGTCACACAAGAGTGGGATATTTTTGTACTCACAACCAAAGTCACTCAAGGTTTGCCTCATCCAAAGTAGTTGAGCACAACAAGCACCGGCTGCAACGTACTCGGCCTCGGCGGTGGATAGGGCAACGGAATTTTGTTTCTTAGAGCTCCAAGACACCAAAGACCGGCCAAGAAATTGACAAGTCCCGGTGGTACTCTTTCGATCTACTTTGCAACCGGCATAATCCGAATCGAAATAGCCAAGTAAATCGAAAGTGGAGCCCTTGGGATACCATAAGCCAAGGTATGGAGTATGCACCAAATATCTCAAGATTCTCTTAACGGCTATTAAATGACATTCTTTAGGATTAGCTTGAAATCTTGCACACATGCACACACTAAGCATAATATCCGGCCTAGATGCACAAAGGTAAAGTAAAGAACCAATCATTGAGCGATATACCTTTTGATCCACGGATTTTCCATCTTCATTAAGATCAAGATGTCTGTTGACGGCCATGGGTGTCTTGATAGGCTTTGCATCGACCATGTCAAACTTCTTGAGCATATCATTCACATACTTGGTTTGACATATGAAAGTCCCTTCCTTCAATTGCTTGATTTGAAATCCAAGAAAGAACTTCAATTCACCCATCGTGGACATCTCAAATCTCTTGGTCATGATATTACTAAATTCTTCACAAAACTTTTCATTAGTAGAACCAAAGATAATATCAACAACATATATTTGACAAACAAATAAGTCATTATCTACTTTTTGAGTGAAGAGAGTAGAATCGGCTTTGCCCATTACAAAACCGTTCTTGAGGAGAAATTCCCTAAGGCATTCATACCATGCTCTAGGAGCTTGTTTGAGCCCATAGAGCGCCTTATGGAGCTTGTACACGTAGTCGGGATGCTTGGGGTCTTCAAAGCCCGGTGGTTGCTCCACATATACCAACTCGGAGAGAGGCCCATTCAAGAATGCACTTTTCACATCCATTTGATAAAGCTTGAAATCATGGTGAGTAGCATAGGCAAGTAATATATGAATTGATTCAAGCCTAGCTACGGGAGCATAAGTTTCACCAAAATCCAAACCTTCAATTTGAGTGAACCCTTGAGCAACCAACCTTGCCTTGTTTCTTGTGACAACACCATGTCCATCTTGTTTGTTGCGGAATACCCACTTGGTGCCAATCACATTTTGCTTGGGTCTCTTCACCAATTCCCAAACTTGATTTCTTGTGAAGTTGTTCAATTCTTCTTGCATTACCATTACCCAATCCGCATCACCAAGTGCTTCGTCAACCTTGAGAGGCTCCAAAGAGGAAACAAACGAGTAACTAGCACAAAAGTTTGCTAAACGAGAACGAGTAGGTACCCCTCTTCGGATGCTCCCAAGAATATTATCCACGGGATGATCCCGTTGGACACTTTGATGAACTCTAGGATGAGGTACTTGAGATTGCCTTTGAATAGGCCCATCATCATCTTCTTCATTAGCTTGAGGAGCAATATCATGAGTTTCTTCATCTTGACCTCCCCCTTGATCAATGCCATGATCATGATCGTCACCATGAGCTTGATCTTGACCATGAGGAGAAGTGGATGGTTCAACTCTTGTTGAAGAAGATGGCTCACTAGTACCAACATCCGGAGCTTGAGCTTGCACTTGATCCTTCATGAGAGTCTCCCTTGGCCTTACTTCACCTAATCCCATCTTCAAGATGGATTCACTTGGAGGCTCTTCGTCATCTACAAGATCATTTACAACTTGCTCTACTTGAGAGCCGTTTGATTCATCAAATTTCACATCCACCGTGACCTCAACACAACCGGTGGTTTTGTTGAAGACACGGTAGGCGTGTTCGTTAGTACCATAACCAAGTAGAAAACCTTCATCAACCTTAGGTGCAAACTTAGAACTTTTGGCCTTCTTGTTAAGAATGTAACATTTGCAACCAAAAACTCTAAAGTAATGCACCTTAGGCTTGTTACCGGTGATTATCTCATATGGAGTCTTGTTCAAGTACTTTTGGAGATAAAGCCGGTTGGTGGCATGGCATGCGGTGTTGATTGCTTCGGCCCAAAAGATATCCGGAGTGTTGTACTCATCAAGCATGGTTCTTGCCATCTCAATCAATGTCCTATTCTTCCTCTCAACAATGCCATTTTGTTGAGGTGTATAGGGGGCGGAGAGCTCATGCAAGATGCCTTCTTCATCAAGAAATTCCTCAACACCGGTATTCCTAAACTCCAAGCCATTGTCACTTCTCATGCGCTTGACCTTCAACTCAAACTCATTTTGAGCTCTTCTAATAAACTTCTTGATGATTCCTTGAGCTTCACTCTTCTCTTTCAAAAAGAATACCCAAGTAAACCGAGAGAAGTCATCCACAATGACAAGGCCATATTTGTTGCCCCCAATGCTAATGTAAGCAATGGGTCCAAACAAATCCATATGAAGAAGCTTCAAGGGTCTTGAGCTAGATAGAATATTCTTGGGTGGATGTGGAGCACCAACTTGTTTCCCGTCTTGGCATGCACTACACAACCTATCTTTCTCAAAAACAACATTTGTTAGTCCTAGGATGTGTTCATCTCTTTGAAGTTTGGCCAAGTTTCTCATGCCAACATGAGCTAGCCGGCGATGCCAAAGCCAACCCATGCTAGATTTTGCCACTAAACAAGTCTTCGGTTCCACTTTAGTAGTTGTAAAATCAACTAGATAAAGCTTTCCCTTAAATTGACCCGTAAAAGCAATAGAGGAATCCTCCCTTCTCAAGATGGACACACCCTCATTAGTAAAGAGACAATTGTAGCCCATCTCACAAAGTTGTGACACCGACAACAAATTGTATCCTAAAGAATCAACTAAATAAATATTTGAAAGTGATGAATCATTTGAGATAGCAATTTTACCTTGACCTACCACATCACCATGATTATTATCACCAAATGTGATCTTCTCAATAGGTGTATCTTATTCTTCCAATGATGAGAACATATTCTTCTCTCCGGTCATATGATTTGAACATCCACTATCAAGCAACCATGAAGTCCCACCGGAGGAATATGCCTACAAAACAAGTTAAGCTCAAGCTTTAGGTACCCAAACTTGTTTGGGTCCTTGAAGGCTAGAGTAAGCAATCTTAGGTATCCACACACTCCTCATCATCTTCCTAGTATGAGCACCAATATACTTGACTACCATCTTCCCATTTTGGAATACAACCATGTAGTCAATGGTATAGTTGGGTGAAGGAGAGTGTGTCACATTGTTGTTGCTTGCATTTACCTTGGTTGAGCTCTTGATGCTTACCTTGCTTGAGCTCTCAACCATGGCCTTACCTTGTGCAACATTCTTCTTGGTAACACCATGAGCCATGTCCATCAAATCACCAAGGTTGGCACCCTTCTTCCACAAAGGACATGACTTGCCATTCACAATCTCTTGTCCATTTGTCTTATTTCCTCTTGTGTGGCCAAGACCATCACGAATGGTGGGATGCCTTGTGGCTTTGTAAGCCGGGTGAGTATCAAACTCACTTTTATCTTTGAGCTTGTCCTTACCAATGTACATGTTCAACCTATGGATTTGAGCATCCTTGTCCTTGATTGACTTTTCTAGCTTTGAAAGGTTAGTAGCACAAGCATCGATATCAACATTATAACATCTTGAGTAACCTTTGCTAGTGGAGACATTGGAGTCAAGAGTAGTTTTGGAATTAGTTTTGGTGCTTTCCCAAAGAGTACCAAAGCTAACTTCAAGTTCTTTGTAAGTATCTTCTAGGCGTGAATGCCTTTCTTGAAGTTCGCTATGCACATTCTTTAGGTTAGCTATTGCATCATTTGCCAAAGCATAATCCTTTGACATCCGCTCATATGAATCATTGACAAGAGACAAGTCCATTGCCAACTTTTCAACCTTCACCTTTTCCTCAACTAGAGATTCTTCTAGAACTAGGTTTCTCTTCTTTTCAAGGTTGAGCAATTCTTCTAGTTCTCTAAGAGTCTCTTTCTTTTTCTCCAATTTCTCCACAAGCTTTTTAATTTCTTTATAGCCCTTTTTGCCAAATTTTTTTATCATGATAGCTTTATGTTCGGCTTCTTCCTCCTCATCTAAGTCATTTTCTACATTACTAGATGTGGAGGTGGGAGATGATGGAGGATTGAAATAGTTTGATACCTTAGTCCCCTTGGCCATGAAGCACATGGGGTGATCATCATCATCGGAGAGGTTGTTGAAGAGTCTTGGTGTTGGTGAAGCTTCATGCATGGCAATGGATGCCACACCTTCCTCATTGGACTCATCACTTGAATCCCAACCTTCACCAACATGAGCATGGCCATTCTTCTTCTTGTACTCCTTGCTCTTCTCTTTGTACCTCTTCTCCTTGTCCTTGGATTTCTTGTCATCCTTGTGGTCCTCATCATCATCATCCTTCTTGTCCGGGCACTCGGCAATGAAGTGACCAACTCTTTTGCAAGAATATCATCTTCTTGAGTTGTTCTTTTTCTTGTCACTTCTTCTCTTCATGAACCTCTTGAAGTTCTTGACCATCATTGCCGTTTCTTCATCCGTGCTCTCATCTTCACTTGAATCAACTTTCTTCTTTGACTTTGATGGTTTCTCAATTGATTCAACTTTCTTGCTTGGTTCCACTTTGAGAGCTATGGCTTTGACTTCATCTTGCCCAATTGACTTGGTGATATCCAAGTCATTCATCTCATGATATTCCAACTCATTGAGTAGTTGGATTGGCTTCATCTTCTTGTAATTTTCCTTTCCTCTAATGATGGTTGCCAATGTCCGGTTCTTGGGGGCATAAGCTCTAAGCATCTTCTTTGTGACCTTGCTATCATCCCAATCCTTGCTTCCAAGAGATCTAATGTCGGTCACAAGCAACTTGAGCCTATCATACATTTGCCGGAGAGTTTCATCCTTCTTCATGACAAATGACTCCAATTCTCCTTGGAGTAGATCCATCTTCCCTTCCTTGACCTCATCGGAGCCTTCATGAGACAATTGAAGTATGCCCCAAATCTCCTTGGCACTCTCAATCCCTCTAACCTTGTTGTACTCATAGGTGCAAAGTGAGCTTCTAATGACCCGAACGGCTTGAGCATTCCGGAACATGTCATGCTCTAGCTCCGGAGTGATAGGTTCATCCTCATCATGTTGCTTCACACCTACAACCACAATGGTCCAAAGAGCGGGATTAAGACCATAAAGATGCATTTTCATATCATCACTCCAACGGGCATAGTCACTCCTATCAAAGTGAGGGGCTTTGCCCATTGGAACCGGAGTAAATGAAAATGAAGAAGGGTTAGAAGTATTTTGTGAAGATGCCCCATATAGATGAGACACCGCATGAAGCCCGTCAAGAGTATTCTTCTCCCTTTCTTCTTTGATCTTTTTCTCGAAAAGTCTTTGAGCCTTCTTCTCGGCTCTCTCTTGACACTTCTTCTTTAGCTTTTCCTTTCTTAGCTTCTTCTTTTCTTCTTCAGTGAAGTCACTCTAAACATCACTCACTTCAAAATCATCATCGCTCGAGCTTGAGTCGTAAGGAGTTGGGGGATGACTTGAGCGCCCAATCTTCAAGAGTTGGGCAGCAGTAGCGGTAGCGGAAGCATCAGAGATGTTGGCGGAAGCACCGGTAATTACCGCTTGTTCCTCTAAGTTGGCCATAGTGTTTTCCCTTAGCGGTTAAGCCTAAATCAAGAGATTAGGCTCTGATACCAATTGAAAGGACCGACACTAGGCCTAGAGGGGGGTGAATAGGCCTGTATAAAAAATTCTGCAAATTTCACAATTAAACGTTAAATGGGCCGGAACTTCTGGCGCTGTGTCGGAACTTCCGGCTTCCCGGAATTTCCGGCACAGGGGCAGAACTTCCGGCTCAACACAAACCTGAATTCGAGATTCAAAAACTGAAATGAAACTGAAGATTCTATATGAATAAAAAGTTCACCACAAGTGTAAGGAAGCTTAAAACTATGATCTCTAGCAGCGAAAACTTATAACAATATAGATCGGGTCAATTTAAGCTCAAGAACGATATGAATATGAAGAACAATAACAAGAACAAGAGACAAGGATTTGTTCACCGAAGTTCACTCCACTTAGGAGCTACGTCTCCGTTGAGGTGCTCACTAAGAGCCGGGTCAACTCTAACCCCTTGCCTCCTTCAATCAACCACAAAGGCCGGATTGAAATTCTTACTATTGTCCCACAAAGGGATGAAGATTACAAACGTCCGGCACTCAACCACAAGAAGTTGGGAGTTGCCGGCGACGCCTAACCGTCTAGGAGCTCAGCTCCAAGAGTAACAAACGCGAATCGACGAATCAAACAATGCTTCAAGTGCTTCTTGAGATGAACCAATGAAGAACTCACTCAAAGCTTTACTCTTACACCTCAAGAATCACTCACCACCAACCCTCTACTCAAATCCTTGCAAGAAATGGCTCTAGAAGGAATTGAAAGTGTGAATTCAATGCTATGGAGGCTTTTGTTTCGAGTTAGGTCAGCAGCAAATGAAGTAGGGGCTGAGGGGGTATAAATAGAGGGCCCCCAAAAACTAGCCGTTATGCACTGCCAGGTCACTTGCCGGAATTTCCGACATAGTGTCGGAACTTCCGGCAAGGCACTGTTTTGAACTAAGAGTCAGCCTTACGAACAGCCCCACCGGAACTTCCGGCGTAACCCACCGGAACTTCCGATCCCGAACAAAGCGCACCGGAGATTGTCCTCCGGATATTTCTGGGCACGCCCAAGTCAACTGAGTCACCGCTAAGAACTGAGCTACCGGAAATTCTGACACTACGCACCAGAGATTTCCGGCGGCAAACCGAGCGTGCCGGAAGTAGAACAGCGGCTATTTCCGGCCCTACCGGAACTTCCGATGCAGTGTCGGAAATTCCGTCAGGACGCTGTGCAGCGCCTGAAAAACTAAAGTTAGATTTCACTTTTGGTTAGTTAGTATCTCAATTAAGCACTTTAGGCACTCTTGATTCATCAAACACGTCCCCCTTGATAGTACGGTGATTCCTATACTCAAATTCAAACCAAAAATGAATTTAAATCGCCAATGAGCTCTTTCACCATACATAAGTAATTGGGGACCTTCTTTTGATATTCATAATCCTTTCTTTTCTTTTATTCCTGCATATACTTCAATACACGCATCAAATCCCAAATTCTAATTGTCATTAACACCAAAACACATGGGAGGCCTAGATGCACTTTCACCTTCAAAGCCTTTAATCGCTTGTCGGTCACCTCATCAATATTATCCATCATTAAGTCATGATAGTCAACAGCATTGAGATCATTTTGCTTAGCCAACCGATAAGCACCCAAATTTACTTCAACAGGTAAAACAGTTTCTTGGCCATACACAAACTCAAAAGGAGTAACCTTAGCAGCACCATATCTAGATATACGATGAGCCCATAAAGCCTCAGATAAAACCTCATGCCACCTCCTAGGATTCTCCTCTATCATCTTTTTAATGAGCTTAATCAAAATTTTATTACTAGACTCGGCTTGACCATTAGCCTGAGCATAATATGGGGATGAATTGAGCAATCTAATTTCATACATCTCAATAAACTCACAAACTTCTTTTCAAATGAATGAAGTACCTTGATCAGTAGTCAAAGTCTATGGAATACCAAGTCTATGGATAATATGTTCAGTAATAAACTCAATTACCTCCCAATGTGTCATATTCTTCAAAGGCACTGCTTCGGTCCACTTTGAAATAATCAGTAGCCACTAACACGAAGCGATGTCCCTTTGACGAAGGAGGATGAATCTGTCCAACAAAGTCCAATCCTCATCCTCGAAAAGGCCAAAACTTGATAATAGGATGCAACAATGCTGCAGGAACCATCTGAATGTTCTCAAACCTTTGGCACTCTTCACAACCTTTGTAGTACCGAAAACAATCAGCTATCATATTAGGCCAATAAAAACAAGTTCTTCTCAAAAGCCACTTCATCTTAGGAGCCGACTGATGTGTACCACAAATTCCCTCACGAACTTCACCCATTGCAACCTTAGCTTGATCAAAATCTAGACATTTTAATAATAAATCCTCAGCCGTCCGACGATACAATTCACCATCAACCAAAGTAAATTTAAATGCCCACCATCGGACTTTTCTGTCAAATTTATGACCAGGATTCTGCAAATATTCAATAATGGGTACTCTCCAATCAACAACTTCATCTTTATCAATTTTTGACTGCTCAACGGCCGAAGTGTTGCTGTCAACAGGTAAACCGATGTCACCAGTTTTGGAATCGGTTCCACCGAAAAATCCGGTTCCACCGGTTTTGGAATCCGGTGCCACCGGTTTTTTCTAGGAAGAAAACTTGGCTATGCAAAGTGTCGGCTTTCTTTCATAAAAATTTC
>CM014278.1:96473086-96494945 GCA_004135705.1 Alloteropsis semialata | reverse complement strand
AGGTGATGAATCATAATCAATAAGTTGTTCATCGTCCATATCCTGGGAATCCGATGACAACCTCTGATCAAACGAAGAAGTGACAGAAATTTCAGAAGCAATACGAGGTGGCCCTGGATCAACAGAAACCGGTACCACCGGTTTTGACGTAGCAGCAGGCACCGAAGCGGGCAAAATCGGTTCCACCGGTTTGAAATCCGGTTCCACCGGATTTGGCAGTGGAGCTTCTTTGATTTTCAACTTCAACCCCTTGCCTGGAGGAATCATGGGCTTGTACTGGTTGAAGTTCTTCTCCTCTGCTTCTCCCGTTTCTTCTCCTTCTGTTCTTGAAAGCGAAGTCGCTGCAACTTCCTCTTTTGCGTGCGTGTCAAACCTGGAGGACACCATCTTGGCAAGAAATATTTAGATTTATCAATTTCAAATTTCTTACCCTCACCAAGATCTGCAGCAACATCTTCCTGGACTGATGTCTTAGGTTCATCACCAATCACAACTGGCATCTTGCCATCGTCCTCCGGAATCACCTTGATGTCACCAATCTGAATTACATCTATAGCAGTAGTCCTCTCCTGGTCAATATCCATCTTCTGGAAAACTTCCTCCATCTTTTTGGGTCGATGAACCTGCTTGGGAGGAGAAGGCTGCCTCTTCTGAGAAAACCGGTTCCGCCAGTTTTGGAATCCGGTGCCACTGATTTTGGGTGGTACATCCCAACCAGATCGACGAGGCACCGAACGGTTATCCACCAGCCTCTCATATACTGGTACTCTTTCATTAACCCATCCTGGATAAAAAGAAGGATATTGCATATGGTAATATGGCATATACATCCTATTGTAATCCCATGCCGGACATGGACAATCATAATATGGAGGCATCCACGGCATGGCCTGATAGTGATTTTGTTGAGGATACAAAGTTGCAACATCACCCTTCTATTTGTTATTCTCCCATGGAGGCGAAATTGGCTTTTCTTGACGCATGGGTGATCTCTTTCTCTTTTTTGCCGGCCAATCCTCATCAACTGGCCTTTGATTCGCATATTTGGAAAATAACTGGTCAAAAGTCTGCTTTGGTTTTGCAACTTTACCCTGATCTTTGGCCATATTTACTTTCCAGGTCCCAATCTCAGGACGCTTGAGTTTTGACATCCTCGGGCGACCCTGAGCAAAACCGGTGGAACCGGTTTCTGAAACCGGTGGCACCGGTTTGTCCTGTGCAGCAGACTCAAACAGTGCTTTTGATGATCCTTGCCTCCCGAGATACATGACTCTTGCAGTGATTTTAAAAGTTTCTCTACCATTGGGGGTCTTCTCACACACCACTTCCCTGATAATTGACTTCCCTTTCAAATTTTCAGGCTTTTTATCTCCCACAACAATATTTTTTTCCTTTAGTTGATTCGACTTGATGCGGCCGAATCAGAACCTTAGGAGGTTGCATCTCAAGGGTGTTAACAGGGAAAGGTGCCTTGTCAACCTGCATCTCATGTAGTGTCAAACGTCCTTCATTCAAGGCCGATTGTACCTGTCGATGGAAAACATTGCAATCATTAGTAGCATGCGAAAAAGAATTATTAACTTACAATATGCTCGTCTTTTAAGCTCTTCAGGCGAAGGAATAGTATGAGACATTTTAATGTTTCCATTCTTTAACAATTCATAAAAAATACGATCGCATTTGGAAATATCAAAAGTAAATCGCACTTTTTCATGCCGATTCTTGTGAGTTGGCTTAAGAGATGGACAAGTGTACGATTTATTCTTAGAAGGCCACACAATTTCAGCAACATACACATCTTCATCATCGTCTGAACTACTAGAATCATAAGTAACAAACATGAACATTAGAACGATGAGTCTTATATACATCTTTAGCATTTTTTATTCGGTTTTCAGTAGGTAAAGCTCTCACTTGCACTTGATTAACCAAAAAATGATCTAAGCCTTCTACCTTTTCTTTAATAAAGGATCTCAAACTATTAAAAGCAACACCAGCAAGATCCCTTTCAGAAAGTGACAAATTAAAGCATCAGTTTCTAGTTTCTTTGAATCGTTTAAAGTAATCCAAAACAGATTCATCTCTTTGTTGCTTAACCGATGTTAAATCTGTCAATTTTAACTGAGTACTCCCACTATAAAAATGATCATGAAATTTTTTCTCTAATTGATTCCATGAATGAATTGAACCAGGAGTTAATGAAGAAAACCAAGAGAAAGCAGTTCCGGTTAAAGATAATGAAAACAAGCAAACTTTTAAAGCATTATTAGAATTAGCCTCTCCTAGTTGAGCAAGATATTGGCTAATGTGTTCCCAAGTGGTTTTACTATCATCACCATTAAATTTCACAAAATCAGGAACACGCCAATTATTTGGATAAGGAACAGCATCAAAATCAGCAGAGTATGGTTTTTGGTATAATCTAGAATTACCCATATCAATGCCGAGTTTATCCTGCATCATACTAGCTAACTCGTCTTTTAATTTAAAGAACGAGCTAGATCAGATTGCCATGTGGTTATACTTTGAGCTTGAACAACATGAGGCATGCGATAAGGACTTTGCAGCAAATATTGATCGTACACATCATTAGGAATCCAACTAGAATTAATGTTTTGATTAGGTATAGGGGGTGATGTGTATGCACGTATCAGCAGAACGATTAGCCACCTCTGTATTTCGGTTAGGGACTACTGAAAGAGGAGCTGTAGCGTGTGGTCCTGGCTGCTACCAGCTGGGGCGATAAAACCAGTTCCACCGGTTTCTAGAACCGGTGCTACCGGTTTCGCCATGGCTGGCGAAACGTGCATTGGCGGCGGTACCTATCTTGGATAAAAATTAGCCGGCATACCATATAATGGATTCTCAAGTGTTTTTCCTAGTGTAGCCGACACATTCGTATGCATGTTCTCATATTGCATAGGTTATAAATTATGTGTATAATAAGATGAATCTACCGACCTATCCTTTTCAATTCTATCCATCCTATCTTTAAGAGTGCATACTACCTCATCGGTTCGCAAAAGTGCAGTGTTAAGCTTATCATCAGGATTGGGAGTAGAAGTTTCAGGTGGGTGTAAAGTTACCGGGGGTAATTCTTCCACCTTTTTGTCTTTCAAAGTGAACGCCGGCATCATGAATTCATGAGTTCTTGTCACTTTGCCTTGGCGATCCTTCTTCCGCCCCATCAGGAATTGATTTTTGAAGAACTCTTGGGCTGCTTCAAACCTCTGACGCTCCTCATCACCGATCTCCTCCATGGAGGGCATGATGATGTTGTCCTTTTCCAAATCTGCAGTAGATCCCATCTGGCTAGAGTTTGATAGATCGGAGTCGCCAAAAATGTGTTGACGCTTTTTCTGGCCAATACACCAAAAATCGCACTAGCTCGCGCGGATCCGCAACGGATCGATCACCTGCAGCACACCCAGCCAAAACCGGTAAAACCGGTTTGGGAAACCTACAATACCGGTTTTCTAGGGTTTGCTGCGTCGACCTACAAACGCCGGTCCGGGAGGGACCCCGTCAGGGCTGGCGCGCCTAGGGTTGTTCTGAGATCGGCAGGCCACTCAGAACGCCGTCAAACACCGTAGAGACGAAGTACGAACAGCAGAGGGGGTTGGAAAAGTTAGGGTTTGGAAGGGATAAAAAGTAAAGATACTTGTATTTGATCGATTGGATAAAAACAGTGGCCCTTTATATTTATAGGGTGGGTAGGTCTTGCCCCGCAAGGAAAGCCCTATTATAACTTGGACCCACAAAAGAGTCCAAACCTACTAGGACTAAGGAAAAACCGGTTCCTCCGGTTTCTAAATCCGGTTTCACCGAATTGTCTTGCCAGATGGGCAACAGAGAACCCCCAAACCGGTTTCACCGGTCACCGAACCCGGTTTAACCAGTTCTCCTGTCAAACCTGCTCTTGTGCCAATTTTGATGATCAACACGGAGCTTGCATGTTCATTCAGTAGTCCCTGCTGTGCAGAAAATGTGTGCAATATACTTTATTTGTTTTGTGATACTGATAAAGTCTAGTCTAACATACTGTAACAAACAGTGAATTGAACAATTCTTTTTATTTTTGTGCAAGTGCTAGGTCTTGGGTCTATTTATAGGTTTCTGGACAAAGGGGCAACCAGCAACCTATTCATTTTCGTCCAACTATGGCCACACGACGATAAATTTAGTAGACCTTACTATTAGTCTACTATATATAAATATATTGCACACAGCCACACCCTACCACTGCAAAAGCAAGCCAAGCCACTGCATGGAATATATGGGTCACCCTCACAAGCGCACTACAGGGGAAACAAACAGTGCCAATGCACAAGCAAGGTGGATGGGGGACCCGAAGGCTAGCAGCAAATGAGCCCATGCCCTAAAAGGGATCCTGGGCAAAGTGCATCTTGATTCTTGCGGGTGAAAAAGAAGAGGGCGACCAAGCTGTGTGCGTCTCTCTCTCCAGTCTCCATGCGTGCATGTCCTGGCCTGGTGCCCAACAATATCTCTCTCCTCTAACCTAAAAAGGGGCTCCCACTACCTCCTGCTACATGCTACGCCCTCGCTCGCTCCCATCCAGCGTCCCTGGTGCACCTTCGTGGTCCAACGTCCAAGCAGCTCTAGCCCACCTGCTGGGCACCAACCGGCGGCGATACATCACGTTGCTTTTGCTACCTAGCGCGAGATGGAACCCCGACAGCGAGCTTGCCTGGCCTAAGTCTCCAGACACTTTCGTGCGGCACGGCACGTCTGTGTTTCACTAGTAGAGAATGTGGCATTCCGTCTCGACCCAAAAAACCGTGTCAGTATCTCATTCCAACTCGGAACGTAATTTAGTCCATATTTTCGCTACTAAGAAACACTTTACATACATACCAACAGGCGTTGATCGGCAACCTCCTCACGTTATCACCATATACTATACCACGACACCAGATTACCGATGGACGTCGTTTGGTAAAAGTCCAATATTACCGAGTAGCGTGTGTCTGTTTGGTTTTCTCTTTTAGTCGGCTCTATGCTTCTCTTCACTTCTTAGTAGTACTCCATTATATGAGTTATTTTACTCAGCCCTAAATCAAACAATTCTAAATTTGACTAAATTTATAGAGAAGACAAAAGAGGATTAACAATTAACATCTAACACATCAAATAAGTACATTGTGAAAATATATTTCATAATGAATCCAATTATACACATCAGATATCATGATTATTATTGCTCTTTTCTATAAACTTGGTCAAGAATGGTTTGATCTAGGACAAAAGCATAAGCTTGATGAATACTCTTCTTTGTCAACTATAGTATATGCCATTTTATGATTGCAGGTTACTTTTTACATTCTAGGATTTAATACCCGTTCAAAAACCCCAGCCTAATATAATAAAACAATATTTGGTGTAAGAATAGGAATTAGATGCCACATTGCATATTTTCCCAATTCCTATTATTTCTTTTTCTCAAACAATCTATATATCGTACTGTTACGACAAAGAGAGTGTACAACAAAATTAGATGCCACATAGGAGTACACAACAAAACTATTTAGGCTAGATCCAATTGGTAGTGTCATGCATACCAATTAATTTGATATGGAGCATATGGTTTCCTCTCTGAGTTGTAAGTAATTAAATAAGAGACGGATAATAAAGTTGTACCTTTGGCTAGATAGTACTCCCTCTATTTTTTTACATGCCGTATTAGTTTATTTCTAAGTCAAAGTTGTCCAACTTTAACTAAGTTTACAGAAAATATAACAATATCTATAATACAAAATATTTATTTTCATTGAATCCACCATGTAATATATTTTCATAGTACATATGATTGGTGTTGTAGATGTTGCTGTATTTTCTTATGAATTCGGTTAAAATTATACAACTTTGATTTAGGACAAAAATAATAGGACATGTAAAAAAATAGGAGTATAACTATGACAGATAAAATCTAATATCCTGAATCCACTTTCGTAGACACAACACTACATCAGTTAATTATTTTGAGATACTTTGCATTGTATTGGAGGTGATGTCTCTACACGTACAAACTTAATTAATGGCATTTTTATGGTGTGATGTTCTAGATGGATACAATGATATCATGATGCAGTGCATTTGATAGTGGAAATCGATGAGTTTTGGCTGGTAGATTACGAGGACTTTCATATTATATTGGCAACTACGTACTAGTGGTGTATATACAAGCAGCAGGATATATATATGCACATGTTATTTATGCTGTAGCTGTCCAAGAGGTAAACTTTTTTGCACACTCGATGTGCCGTGGCGGGCCCAACTTCAAAGCCGCCGTGCAGCTTTTTTGTGTTAGCGATAATATGTCAGCATCATCTTTTTAAACCACCTTTTGTTCTTTTTATACCCGTACCAGATAAGCGTCTACGTCGACGTGCTTCCTCACCAATGAAACTCAAACTTATTCTATTGTACTAATAATGCTAGATATAATGCCGTTGTTCTTTTCTACTTAATTTGACATTCTTGGATTCATGCCACCAAACTTTAAATACCTTTAACTATTTATACATACACCCAAAATTGTTGAGACGTACTATTCAAACATTACATGGGGTACATCGTCATCTTTTGGTTTCACCAAAAAAAAAACAATCTAAGTATTATATTGTTGTATAGTTAAAAGTAGTGATAATATTCACGTATTTGAGAGGAAGAATATTCGATAGTACAATAAAAAGAAATAGAAAAAGGGGATATATCTAAGTCATTTCAAAATGGCATAATTTTCAGTCTATACATAGTCAAGTGGTCCAATCTCCATCCATCGGCCCTCATCTTTCTTTTTCCTTTGACGATTATTGTGATTGCTCCACTTTTCACTCTCCTTCTCTCCCTTCATCCTTTGACCAAGCTCACCGAGGAACCCCCTCCCCCAACACACACATATCCATCGAACATCTCTCGCCTTGCTTGTGGCGGCTGCTCTGTAGCCCTAGTGACCAATGGTGCCGAGCTGATCTAACTCCTCTCCTCCCTCCCCTCCACCCTCCCAACCCTAATACATATGCAGCCTCCTAAATAAACCATGCGGCAACAATGACTGCCATGACCGTGTTCACACTGTTGTTTGAATTAAATCGACTATATAAATTTTAGTCAAGTGAAATATTAAGGTTTACCTCCTCTTCAACTAACTAGAGCAATCAATTTTTTGAGCCACTGGATCTTGATTCAACAATCTGGATCATTTTCTTCTCTCTTCATATATTATCCTATCGTCTCCCTCCCATCCATCGCCCGCTCCCATTCACTCACTTCCTCCCGGACGTCTCCAAAACCATTGTACCCTCCTCTACCACCAATGGTAATAACCCATTGGGGCCAAATGCCCTAGTCGTCTTCACTGTGAACCAGGGGTGTTCCACCACTCAGCCTCGCCACCTCCTCTCCCCTATCATTTCTCTTGCCTCCACCACACCGCCCAGCAAACCATCTGAAGCTCCCTTTAGGCCCGCATCAGGCTGCAAGTAACCCTTAATCCGCAAATCCCGACCCCAATTCAATAATAATTTTTGGCGGATTAGCAAGAATTCAGCTACATAAAGAGGAATAAAACTTAAAATATTAATCTAAGAAGCACAGGAGAGAGAACCTTGAGGGCATATATACAAACCGCTAAACCAAACAAGACATCACGTCTCAAGTGGCATATACTCCCTCTATCCCAAAAAAATGCAAATGCGTGTTGCGTGCCAGTTTAAGTGCTTCACGTTTGACTAAGTTTCTAGCAAATTATAATCATATTTATGAGTCAAAATAAATTTATTATGAAAGTACATTTTATGATTAACCTAATAATATTTATTTCATACCATAAATATTATTTTTTTATCTGTAATTGGTTAAATTTAAGATACTAAAACACGACACTGTGCTATAATTACATTCTTATTGGGACGGGGGAGTATCACTTAGCCGTTAGCCGACGTATTGGGACTACTTGATAAAATCGTGAAAGGTTTGGCGGGACAAAGGCGGGCGAAAAGACTTTTAGATTTTTTTTTGTAAGGAAAAACTTTTAGTTTGGTGGGCTCTCACTGCACGCGCATGCACCCAGCATGGTACGTAGAGCGTGGGCATGCAGACTGCAGTGCAAGGCACGCACGCAAGCACACACTTAAACACTTTGAGCTAGCTCGAGACTTTGAGCATGCATGGATGGACGAGGGGCAGCAGCCAAGGTTGGAAATGCCGCGGCGCCACCTCCTTTTGTTAGATTCCAGCGGCAGTCGTCCTAAGATTCGATCTCGCTCTCGTCTCCTCAGCGCAGTAGCTATGGCTCTCACGCGATAACGACCCTCCGATCCCTTTCTGCCGTGGCTACATGGCATGGCAGGGCCCAATGCAATGGCCCATCCATCACTGGAATGCACCATACCTTTCCAATTGCATTGCCCACATCACATGCATATTATTGGGGTGGTGGATTTCTATTAAGCGCGGGATATACAAATTGGAGTGCCTTTTTGTTCCATCAGGTGGTGTCCCACTGGGGATGGGAACTTGCACCTTGTCTTTTTCGTGCACCTGCTTGCCTCTATGGGAATGCACTGTGCCTTGGTTCCTTGCAGTGTCGCATATGTGATGTTCCCTTTTATTAGTTTGGGTAGTGTTTTTACCATATGATGATGGGTGACATATCTGATTGTCACTCCAAGATTTAATTTGTGATTAGTTGATATTTTGCTCGATGGTTTTTTTAATCTGTAAGTGGACAATGGCTAGTAGTTTATATATATCTGACGATGTAGCTAATTAAAGCCCTGTTTGGATCACCCCAGCTAAAGTTTAGCTAACTAATTTGGCTAGCTAAAATTTAGCTGGAGGTGTTTGAATTTCTCTAGTTAATTGGTGTTTATTTACCATGCTACTCTTACTTTTGCTAAACCCGATGCGGAGACAGAAAAAAAGAGGGAAGATTCTGTCTTTAAACATGTTTTAGCTGGGTTTAGTTGGTTGAAACAACTAAAAGGATTATGTACATTTTGGCTTCTAAGCTAAAGTTTAGCTGCGCCCATTTGGATCTCTGGCAGCTAAATTTTTGCCAGTGGATCCAAAAAGAACCTAAGTACACTATGGGAATTGAGTTTGTTGACAATGACGACATTGTTGGTGTTTTGTTATTACTGTCAGGAAAAGATACAGACTTATACTTGAGAAACTAAAAGACACTCTAAAAAACATACTTAACAATACTAAAACTATTGTCCCACATGTAAATAATTGCATGCACAATTTTTTGAAAGGGTATCTGGTACTTATTGGCAGAGGAAAACATAAGTATGGATAGTACAATATTTTATTATTGATAAGAGGACACAACATGGAAGTAACGTGCCTATACAAGCCCATATATAGCCGTATTGTGTTCGACGGGCTTGTGATAACCATTAAATTGTGCATATGCAATTGCGTTATTGTTGGAAGCGATGGACAACGTACGTGCATAGCTTTAATTATCTCCATATTATAATATTGTCATCCCTCTACCCTTTTGCTGCATGCGGATCTTGTTGCAAAGCATGCTTTTTAAGTGAACGTCGAGAAATTGATAAAGATAGTAACTCAACTTGCGTATGTGAAATAGACAATTACACCAAGCTCAAAACATCATACCTTCACCTAACCTTTGCAATATCTTAATTTATATTGCATTCTTTTTTCTGCATTACATACGTTCGATAGTGCTGCCGTCCGTTGAGCATCATCTAATGGTTTGAGTGCAAGTCTGCAACGACTCTTTATCTGCTGTAGTACCCAGTACCAAAATGGGAGCAATTTAATAACTAATACTAACGTTCAGGGACGCATATATATGATTACCCATATACTCAAAAAGATCCTCGACCATACAAAACAAAGTTACAAGATCCAACACCACAAACAAAATCGATAACAGATCACTATCAACCGTTTGCAGCTGAAGCATTACATTAGTTCCTGGCATAGCAGTGCAAGTCAACAAGTGCCATTTGTCACAGGCAACTTCTACCCATGGTCAATTTCCTCCAAGAACATTGTACACATGGTTTTTCTTTATACTATTAGATGGTTTTTGTATCCTTCTGTCAACCATAATCATGCATCATACTCTTTGAATTAACTGATGATGATGTTGACATGAACTGATCTTAATTTTCTTTCACCTAATTGTAATTATCAGTTTATCCCGTGTTTTCCGTATCTTTATAGCTAACTACTAATCGGGCGTGTTTGGTTTGTGACTAAGATTTGCCACGACTAACTTTAGGCAGCCACAGTTTTCTTAGTTGATGTTTGTTTTCTGGCAACTTAGTCTGCCTAACTTCTTAGTCACTTGGTCCACATATTATAGACTCAAATTTCTTGTCTAATTTTGTCTAAGGTTAGGTGGTCAATTTTATTGCCATAAAAGTATGGCAAAACTGTGTGGCAACTGGCAAATGTGTTGCTCAACCAAACATGACCGTAGTATGTGCACATGTATATATAGAAAAGGGAATAATTTAATTTGTATGCTGCGAGAAATGATAATGACGGACAAACTAGCGTGCAAACGACGTTGCAGTACTTCAATTTTACCTAGTTTCTCCAAGATACTATATATATATGTTTGAAAACTAGTAGTAGCCCGTGCAATTGGCCATGCCCTTCCCATGCAAAATTTTGTCAAGACTCGGCAAGCAGCATCTCAGAAGCCAAACGCATCAGATCAAGGCGATCGACAAGCTACGGGTTGCTCGCTTGAGTCCAAGCCAATGACATGACGAGAACCATGCACGACTGGTTTGCATTGTCAATCTTAACCGGTAAAATATAGCACAAATCGAAGGAGAAGCAAATAAACGACGAACGAAGTAGCTAGCACATCAGTAGTAGGCTTGCTGATAGCTGCAAAAATCCATGGGGAATATGAAGAGCCTACACGTCAGATCCAACACTCATTTCCTTGAGTCAAATACGCATTCATGAAACAGCAACAAATGTCATGCATGAATTCCTCCCAATTTCTCAAAAAACAAAACTAACCAAGATGCATGGAGAATATGAAGAGCTAGCCTACACATGAAATCCTTCTTGGAGTCAAATGTGCATCAAACCGCAACAAATGCCATGAATTCCTCCCAAATTTCTAAGAAAACTAATTAACCATCCGATCTTTAGCTTCTCCCTACATACTTACGCCGCTGGAAAACCCTAAGTAAATTGGTAAACACGTACGTGCTAATAAGATCCAACAAGTGAAGGGAAAAAAAAATTGCACGCTACCTGCTTGCATTGCCGTGTTTGCCACTCACACGAGCGAAGCAATGCATGCACTACGCTATCTTGATCATGGCGCAAACATCTGATCTCTTGTTCTGCCGAGCACGATCTCATGGCCTCCACGCGCTTGTCCAGACGACGGGCTGCTCCTTCCATGCGAGGAACACCCCCGCCGCCGCGCCGTCGTCGTCCGTGCCTGGCTCTCGCAAGGTCCATCCCTCCCGGTACCGCCGCAGCAACGACCGCATGTCGTCAGCGACGTCGTCGCTGAACGCCACCGGGGAGAAGCCGGCGGACCGCATGCGCCGCGCCCACGACGCCCCCGTCTCCCGCCTCTCGGCGGATTCCGACGCCGGGCAGGACACGAGGTCCACAATGGCGCGCCCGGCCGCCCTCTCCAGAGCGAGCCTCTCGTTGCTGGTCTTCGGGAAGCTCTCCTCGAGCGAGTCCATGTACGCCGAGAAGAAGCGGAGGCCCTCGGTGAACACCTTCATGAACGCCGCCTCCGCATTGGCTTCCTCGGACGACGCGTCCGAGTCCGACGGGACGAGGTCGGCGTCCTCCTCGACGACGGTGACCACGCGCGGCTCGAGCCGGCGGAGCGAGGCGACGAACGCGTCGCGCCGCCGCGCGCCGCCCGGCGCGACCCCGCGCAGCGCGTTGACGCAGTTGATCGCGAGCGCGGACGTGGCGCCGCCCTCGCGGAGGTCGAGCCCGTCGAGGTCGAGCTCCGCGAGGTCCCCCGCGTGGTGCACGGCGCGGAAGCTGAAGGGCACGCCCATGAGCCGCGCGAACTTCTCGAGGCGCTGCGCGATCTCCCGCATCACGCGCTGCGCCGCCGCCGACGGCGCGGCGGTGGGCACCACGGTGGTGATGGACAGGTGCGGCGTGTCGTCCGACGACCGCGTGGCCAGCGCCTCCAGCAGCGTCGGCCACTGCGTGCAGAAGGTGTTGCTCAGGTCCAGGATGTGCAGCCGCGGCGGCCGCGAGGACGACGACGACGACGCGGCGGCCGCCGCCGCTGCCTCCAGGAACGACTCGAGGATGGCGCCGTTGGCGGCGACGTGGCCGAACGACGTCCACGGGCTCAGCTCCTGGAACTTGAGCGCCGTCCGGCGCGTGGACTCGAAGGACGTGTTCCGATCCGACGCGGCGGCGAGCGTGCGCAGCGTGCGCGGGCCGGAGGTGGTGAGGCGCGCGAAGAGGCCCTGGAGGAAGTAGGACGCGAGCTTCTGGTCCACGTCCCCGTACGGCGAGGCCAGTTCGTTGAGCATCCACATGAGCTGCTGCACGCGCTGGCTGTCGCGCGCGGCCACGGCGCGCGCGCACTCCAGCAGCAGCTGCGCCGCCCACCTGCCCGCGCCGCCGCCGCCCGACGACGAGGCGGCGGTCCCGCCCCCCGCGCCCGAGGACGACGCGGGGGAGCTGAAGTCGATGTCGATGTCCACCTGCGGGAAGGAGAAGTCTGCCGCCTCGAACAGCGCCCCACCATGGGCCCCGGCGGAGGACGTGGACGCGGGCTGCGGGGGCGTGGGCGCCGGGGACGACGAGGGCGGGTTCGCGGGCGGCGCCGGCGGGGCGTGGAAGTGGCGGGACGAGGAGGAGGAGGAGAAGTCTTCATCCATGTAGAAGCCCTTCTGGTCGTTGCCGCATTCTTCTTGGTACAGCGCCGGCTGCGGCTGGTGGTCGACGTAGTAGCCGCCGCCGCCTCCGGCTCCTCCGGCGGGGTCGTAGTAGTAGTAACCGCCTCCGCCGCTGCCGCTGCCGCTGCTGGTGGTGTTGTAGTGGGAGTGGGGCTGGGACTGGGAGTGGGAGTGGTTGTGGGTGTGGTGGGAGGGGGAGGAGCGGGAGCCGGTGGAGGTGGTGCTGCGGGGAGTGGTGGAGCGGGAGCTGTAGTAGGGGGACTGGTGATGGTGGTGGTGCTGGTGCTGGTCCGGCGAGGACGACGCAGGTGCCGCCTGTGGGTGATGGTGCTGGTGGAAGCTAACCAACCGAAACAGCGTATCCATCTAAATCGAGCGCCCAGACCTAAACCACGGTCAGTGTAGGGGAGCTCAGTTCAGCTCACTGCAATTGTGGTGGAACCCAAATGGCTTGCTGCCCCTACACAAACACAACAACGCCGTGGTTATAACCTGCAAAAGGATGGCCACAACTACTCTTTTACTATTGCTAGCTCGTGCTGTCAGATAAGGTAAAATTTTGAGCCCAAATCCATAGTCTATTCTCCTCTCTGTGTAAGCTTTTTGTGTGATCGATGAAGGAAGAAAGTGAGGAAGAGAGCAAGAGCATGCTGTTCTAGCTCATTGGGGTTCTTGCATTGGACCAACCCAAGCTTTTTACCGGCTGAGGTGGAGTGGCTCAGCTTTTTCCATTCGCATATCCTGGCTTTGGCAAAAGGCTAAAGCCACAGTGCTTGCTTGCTCGACACTCGACAGTAGGATTGGATTGCGTTGTGCGCGGCAGCTTGCAGGCGGATGCGGATACCGACGACCGGATGCATTTGAGAATTCTCGTGGCCCAGCCCAGCAGCCCCCACTGTCTTTTTATTCAGGCGCCGTTATCGCTCTTGCGCAGAATATACCTGTACAAGCACGATTAAAGCTGTCACTGGGAAAATTACAGTGATTATTATGGAACCTCTGATGACATGACCATACAGGTGAAAGTCATCGCAGGGGTTTGGCCAATGGCCAAGAACGTTCCTTTCAGCAGAGCATGACAGAAAGAGCTGGGTCAAAATCAAATGTTGTATCCTCTCCAGCAGTTACCTTCCAACACCTGCTTCACTAGGTACAACCTGCCAATTATTCACACTTTGTCAGCGCTAGCTAGCTGTTTTACATGCAAGAGCAAGAATTTGAATATCAGTGTATGTAATGTAAGGATCGGTTCCGGCATTGCCGAGAGTTCTCTCATACACCCCACCTTTTTTATTGAATTTTATGGGACCCACATATCAGAGAGAAACTATCCTTCAAATTAACGTTGGTTTCTTTTCTACTCTAATGTGATGATTTCATGTGATATTTAATCCAACATTTGAATGCACAAATATAATGTGAAAATTGGCCATAATTGCGTGCGTGCATGTAGGGGCAAATCTTAAAGGGGGGCTAGAGGGGCTCCAGCCCCCCCTATGGTCAGGATCTCCATTGGAGAAGAGGAGAAGAAAGGGGAGAAAGAGGGAGGAAGAAGAAGAAAGAGAGGGGAAGGAGAGGAGGAAGGAGATGAGAGCCCCCCTAAACTGTGATCCTAGATTCGCCCATTGCGTGCATGGAAACTGGGTTGTGAATTTTCCATATGCTTTTGCCAAATGGTAGAGCATGCATGTAGGAGAAGGCATGTCACATGCTTGGTACTTTTTGCATAAAGTTTCTTATAAAGTATAACCCAAATAACTGGAATTTTATGAAGTTCATGGTAAAGATGCTAATTCTGTCAAATATAACTCAAATATATCTTGATTTGTGAACCTCATAATAAAAAGCCTAATTCTAATAAATATAGCTCAAAAAACTGGATCTGTGAGCTGAGGTTCATAATTAAAAAGGCTAATTCTACTAAGTACAATTCAAATACCTACATTTTTATACTTAGATAACTGCATTTGTGAGGTTTATGATAAAATAGGGCTAATTCTGCTCAATCTCGTGTAAGCTGATATGCGTCCTCTCTCTTTATTTGCAAATTTGAAGAATTTATAAATGAATATACAAAGGTATCCTATGTTTTATTAGTGTAGATCAAATGATTTTCAGACACCTAATATGTAATGTATGTAAATTTAACATAGTGATAGAAAAAAAAATATGCGAACAAGGTTGGAATGTGAGTGCAAAACAAATTATTAGAATGCATAGGATGAGCTGGCAGGCATTTGTGTTCTTGCCCCTACTTTGCAGTGCGGTTGTGATTTTACCATTATTTGTCTTAACTTTGTGATTTTGCCCTCACTATTGACAAGTCAATGTGATTTTGCCCCTTGTCAACGGTCAAAGTAAGGGCAAAAATACAAAGACGAGAGGCAAAATCACATTGACTTTTGAATAGTAAGGGCAAAATCGCAAATGCTTGCACTGCAAAGCAAATGCAGGAACACTAAACTCTCCTATGAAATACATGGTAGAAAACCCTCTAAATGGCTATAGAGCAAGAAATCCCCCAAATGCTAGCAATGGAATAATGTGGTATTCCATTAAATTAATTAAATTCAGTGGATTATATTTCTTGAGGTCTACTGTTCCAATGGTCCAAAAGGCTTTATAGAAATTTTTCAATTCAGAATCAAATCCTTCAAAAATTCGGATACCACGTCGTTTGGGACATTAGTAGATTTCTTCGCTCCAAACTAGCCCACGTCGTTTGGGACACAGTAGAAACGGATAGACACAACTTCCCATAAGTTCGAAGTTCAGGTATGGCCACATGGAGGAGCTACATATGCCTGGATTTTTGCATGGGCTGGCCATGTAAAGATGAAGAGCAAAATGCCTAGATGGATGTTTCAACTGCAATGTTTTCCCCGTGTATGAAAACTCCCATCACTCCTTTTGTCCTTGTGCCCCGTACCCTCAAGTTCTCCTAGAAAATTTCCTCACAGTACACGTACACGGCCCTGGCATGGATTTGGCAGTTTGGGATGGCACACAACAGGCAGGCCGCCGCAGCAGGCCTTAGCTTGGGACTGGCTCGATAGGCAGGGGCCGGAATGCGCGCAGGCGCAGGCGGGCGTCCAGCGGCTGAGGTGGGAGATCGAACAGAGAAATATTCCCCTGCCTTGGCCCTGGCCGTGGCTCGCTCACTCACCTCACCTCCCCCGGACGACGAGGCGAAGAAGAGAATCGATCAATCGCGGGCGGGACGCGCACGAGATTCCTGAGGAAAAGCGCGCGGGCTGGCGGCAGCCCGATCCGACGCCGGCCCGGCCGCGTCCACCAGCGGGGAGGCACGGCGCGACAAAAGCTGGGGCACCGCGCGCACGCGGGCGGGCGGGCGCCCAAGCCGGGTCAGCCCCCGCCATCATCGCAATCGGCATCATGCGGTCGAGCCGTGTCGTGCGCGCAAACCCCCGCGGGCGTCAGGGGCCAGCCGCGACCAGCGCCACAGCCGAGCGTCGTCGTCCCGGTCGTTTTCGACGAGCTTGTGGCGCTGGCTCCGAGGTTGGCCGCTGGCTGCCTTGTCCCGTGTGGCGCAGGCAGGCATGCGGCTGTGCCGAGCCGGTCCGGTGCCGGCCGGCTGTGGCCTGCCTGCGGTGCCGGTGCGTGCGGACTAAAGAAAAGACAGGGCGCTGGGGATGTTGCTGCGCTCTGCGGATCGGCAGCTGCCGCTTCTCGTACTCGTAGCGCCTCCTTTGACCGGTGGTACATGAACGCACGCTCGTCCTCGTGTCGCGTTGATTAGATTGCGTGCAGCCGCGTGCCCACGCATGTTTCTCCCTGCCGGCTGGCTCCGTCCTGTGGATGGAGCACGTAAATCACTTGTTCGGTTCGGGCCTGTTAACCCCTCCTCTTGTGGACATTGGAGGAGTGCTTGCACTCTTCGTTAGGCAATTTGGCTAATTAGAAATGATGTGGTTTTTAACGGCGCACAAGTTTTTATTCCTGTGCAGATCATCTTCATAGAACGCATTGGATTTGGTTCTAGTCATTGTTGCAAAAAGAAACCAGGACGGCCCAATGAGAGCTGGGGGCGTTGTGTGCTTGAAACCATAATGACGGAGCTTTTTTTCTAATAATGGGTGGAACTTTTGTATAGAATACAACTACAAGCTTCTTGCTACGAGGAGCGGTTTTGTTTCTCATGCCTTTCTTTTTGAACAGCGGTTGATCGTTCTTAGTTGTAATAATGAACAGCTATATACATTAATTTGATGCATAGACTAGAATATTAAAATATATTCCTTTTTAAAAAATAGATTATAGTTTTCTAGCTACGCTACTATAGTTATCCAGCTAATTTTAGTGTAGTTCTACTTTCAAGTACTTAGCATAGGCTCAAGCATTTCTGCTGGATCCTGTTTGGATGTCAATATTGTAAGATTTGGTATTGAATCGAGTTCAATGTTTGGTATTGAATAGAGTTCAATGTCACATCGAAGACTAGTTGGACTAACTACAATACGCGCTCGTAGGATCATCTGGAGCATGCATGACCAGTCCAAAGCCACTATATGGCACAGTGACACAGCCCAAACTAATCTTTGCTTTGACGGTTTCCCCCGGGGACAAGCTCAGCCGGGCCCACGCACCACCGATGGAGCGTATTACAATAGTATATTCTTGCACGGGTCTAGTATTCCGTTCGTGAGAGCAAGGCGAGCGCGGCTGGACGTTCCAATCATGAAGAGAATCTCCAAAGTGGATTTATGCGGGCATCCAGGAATTGGCTACATTCTGTCCGTAGCCTACGATGCTCCCTCTCCCTCCTCTCCTCCGGGCGGCCATCGCTACCACAGCCTAGAGGGCTAGCTAGGGCAGTCTATCCGGGTCGTGCCCTCCGATCCGTTCCTTTGCTTTCCTTCGAATCCAAGCAAGAGGGCCGCCTGCTCTGCTCGGCTGCTCCCACAGTCGTCTATGCCAATCGCCATCATCATGTTTTGTCTCGTGCTATGCGCGGAGCCGTCACGCTTACCGCCCTTGTCCAAAAACAAAAGTACTACTATGTGCAATAACAAAATCGTTGGTGCTTTTGCCCTGTTCTTCGGCCTTCATGTCTTTCTTTTCGTTGTGTCTCCGTCTCTCCCTTTCTGGTGTGCAAAATAATCAGAGTGGATAATGTGCAACCGCCGGATACAGCTTATTTGATGGGTACGACGTACTTCTTCTCCCGTTCTAAGTAGAAGATGATGATAGATGGGCCTGGCCACGTAGGACTGCTAGCGTGGCAATGACACCACGTAGGCAAAAGCCACGGTGGTTTCGGGTCGGGGAGGTAAAATACCCGGTTTTGGAAGTTCAGAGGACCAGTTGAATGGTTTTGGAGTTTAAGGAGAAATCGTGAATTTGGCCAATAATTCGAGGAGGCATAATGGAGTTTTTAAAAAAAACACGCTGTTGTTCACAAGTTTCGGGGCCGGGCTTTTGAAAAAGGCAACGTATCAGGTGCAAACCAACCTCCCCGTGCAAACTATGCAAACCTCAATCTGGACCACATGATCTTGATCCAAGGGGGCGCGTAGACAGAGGTGGGAGGGGGATTTGCAAAAGTGATCTTGCTGTGATTAAGGGTGGGCGGTGATTTTGCAAATCCCCCCTCCCACCTCTCTCTACGTGCCCCCTTGGATCAAGATCACGTGGTCCAGATTGAGGTTTGCATAGTTTGCACAGAAAGGTTGATTTGCACCTGATATATTGCCTTAGACCTGTCGTCGGAGCTTCTCTCCTGCGACCTGTCGTCGGGTCACGGTGTGGCCTTGAGTCCAGGCCCCACTGCTGCCTCTGTTGTGGCCCAGGGCCCTTTCGCAAAGACCTTATAGCACTTTAGCACTTTCGGCGCGGTCTGAACCGGCCATCGAGCCTGGCCTGAGCCTGCTGGGCTTGTGCCCTCCCACGTCTTCTATTGGGCCGGGCTTGGTCGGTGAAACCAGCCCAATAACTCCCTACCTGCTGAGTTCGTCCAAGCAATTTATTTCATTTGAAATTTCTACTAGAGGCGGGAAGAACAAGCCCGCGGCCTTAATGATAGCACGATTGCACGAACCTATCCATGGTACACGACTGAGTAAAAATTTTTGATCCAAAATTTTCAGGATCTTTTTCGGCATATAACTCAGCCTGCCAAATGCTCAGAGAGCATCCTCTCCGTTGTTGATCAAAGCAGAGAGGTCCTGCAACGCCTTTCCATGGAGTCGGGACCGTCCTCTGTTGTTCGCGTCAAAGTTTTAGGTACACCTATGTCTATGGCCACCCTCCAAGCTCTGGTCCTAGTCAATTTCCCTATGCGCCTTCATCGTGCATGAAAATTTGATGATTGCCGTGTTTTTTATTTGTTCTTGTGCTGACAATGTCAAATTTTAACAGCGGCGTCGTGTTACTTGCATGGAGCAGGAGGCCAAACGGCGCTGTTGCGGCTGATGTGTGGGCAGGAATGTTTGTTTTTGCCGAGACACCAACGTGGCCCCTGGCACGTGTCACTCTTTTTTTTTGAACCACAATAAGAAAAGGAATACGTCCACGTTACCTCCCTCATTTCTTCCATATGTCTAATGTACAACCTCAAACTACAATCCCGTCTAATACACGCCCTCGAACTATGGAAACCAGGTAGCCGAACCCCTCAAGCTTGTTCCCTGCCCGGTTTCGGCCACGCTGGTCTCCACGTAAGCCCTGGTGATCCGGTGCGGCGACAAATCAACACTCCGGCGAGCGCTGAGGGAGGCAGAAATGATGACCCTAGTCCTGATGGGAGGGATTGTAGTTTGGGGTTGTACTTTAGAGGGGCGCTTGGGGCAGTGGCAGGCCCACCGGTGGCGCCGTACTTGCCGCCGGCGACGTTCTCCGAGTGCGCATGCTCGTGGCACCTGCGCTTCTGCGCCGCACCGGACGACGACAGTGCGGCCTCCCGTAGCTGGCCGTGCCGGGCGCCGGCGGGAGCATGAGGGACGACGACCTGCCGCCGCCGACGCCCGTTCGACACGCTGCCGTCGCCGGTCGTCACCGACGACAGGAACGACGAGCTCGCGCCGGACACGCTGAACCCCGCCGAGTCCCTGTTGTACCCGGACGCCGCCTTGGTGAAGTCCAACGTCACGGGCCACGGCACCGGGGCCGACCGCGCTGGAACCCGGATCGCTAGGGCTTACGTGGAGACCAGTGTGGCCGAAACCGGGCAGAGAACGAGCTTGAGGGGGTCGGCTCCCTGGTTTCCATAGTGTAACATCCCGGGTTTTCCCGGAATGTTCCTTGAATGCAAAATGTGGGTTTCAAAATTTTTCGTGCATTGTTGTGTAAACACCTAGAATGTCTTCTTGTGAATCTCCCTAAATTCCTAGGAAATTAAAATTTACCTTTAATTTCTGCTTAGGGATAATTGAATGCTAGAGTGATTTGGTTCTTTTTGGTTTTAAGTGATTGCTTGAGTGGAATTTATATTTGAATTCAAACCATTCAAATATAAATTCAAACCTAGCTAACCCTACTAACTTCCTTTGGGCCTAAAACTCCTAAACCACTCCAGCCCAGCCCGTCATCTACTCCCCTAACCCATCTTACCCGCTCGGCCCAATTTCCCTTAACCCCGCCGTGGCCCAGACTGCCCAGCCCGACTTCCACCTCCCTGTTCTCGCACTGGCCCAGCATCCCGGCCCGCTAACCTCTCCCTTTTCCATCCCCGAACCGGTCCAGCAGGCCCAGTAACCCCGCCGGCCCTTCACCACACCCGCTCTCCCACCTCCTCTGTCGATGACGCACCGGTCCCACCTCGCCCTGTTTCTCTTCTCCCTCACGCCGCTCCGTCCAGACGCCGCCCGCTCCTCCCTTTTTCGCCCGCGCACGCGTCACCGCTCGCAATTCTCGCCGAGCGCGCAACCAACCCGGCCCCACGCACATGCGCCTGCTCCCCTAGCTCCCTTGGCTCCCAAGTCTTCTCCCTCTACATAATCCCCACCTCTCCCCCTCTCTGCTCTCTCAATTTCACCCCGGGCCAAGGCCCTGCTCCACCCAGTTGCCCAATTGAAGAGGAGGAGTGGAGAAGAAGAAGGTGGAGAGGCTGCCCGAGGAAGGATGCCGCGAGGAGCAGTACCACGACGCCAAGCGCCGCCGCCACACCATCGTCGCCACCATCGCACCGAGGAGGAGAAGAAGGAGCCGACCGCGAAGACGCCGTCCGCGTCGAGTTGTTGCCGCCGCGCCGCCGCACCGAGGAGAAGACCCCGACGAGGAGACCAACAAGGAGCCGCTCGAGACCGAACCGCAAGCCGTACCGCGCTCCGTACCTGCTCGTCACCGCGTCGGCCACGCTCTTCTTCCCTAAGACCAGTGAGTCCCCATCCTCTCCTCGCCGTGAACCGCCATGGGCGCTCTGCGCGCCGCCGTGTCGTGCTCCGCTCAGCTCTGTGTTCGCGGCCTTCGCGTCGCCCTTGAACCATGCCAGGCCGGCCGTCGTGCCGCTCGCTCTTCTGCAGGAGCCCCAAACCGAACCCCCTCCCTTTTTTCTCTGTGTTCCCTTGCTCGCCGCCATGGCGCCGCCGAGAGCCGGACGCGACGCCGTTCGCCGTTCTGAGGCTTGTGTCCTCCTTGATCTCCCCTGAACCCGCGCTCTTGTGCCTCTTCAACACACACTACGGGCAGGTGGCCCGGGCTGTGAGTCGCAAGGCCGCTGCCGCTTGATGCTCACCGCCATGTTCTGCGCCGCCTGCTGTTCGATCGCCGTGACCACCTCACCATCCTTGCCTAGCCGTTCGCAAGACGTTCCCGCGCCCTCGTGTTGTGCACGGCCATGGTCAGGAGGACCATCCGTGCGCAGCTCGGCTTCCCTCAACAAGCCTCGCCGCCTTGATTCTGTCCTCACCACCGATCTCCCGCCGGCTCACTCTGCTCCAGATCACCTGAGTTGCCATCCCTCCAACGCCGTCGCTCCC
>CM014278.1:96458043-96472086 GCA_004135705.1 Alloteropsis semialata | reverse complement strand
GATCATTTTTTGGTTAATCAAGTGCAAGTGAGAGCTTTACCTACTGAAAACCGAATAAAAAATGCTAAAGATGTATATAAGACTCATCGTTCTAATGTTCATGTTTGTTACTTATGATTCTAGTAGTTCAGACGATGATGAAGATGTGTATGTTGCTGAAATTGTGTGGCCTTCTAAGAATAAATCGTACACTTGTCCATCTCTTAAGCCAACTCACAAGAATCGGCATGAAAAAGTGCGATTTACTTTTGATATTTCCAAATGCGATCGTATTTTTTATGAATTGTTAAAGAATGGAAACATTAAAATGTCTCATACTATTCCTTCGCCTGAAGAGCTTAAAAGACGAGCATATTGTAAGTTAATAATTCTTTTTCGCATGCTACTAATGATTGCAATGTTTTCCATCAACAGGTACAATCGGCCTTGAATGAAGGACGTTTGACACTACATGAGATGCAGGTTGACAAGGCGCCTTTCCCTGTTAACACCCTTGAGATGCAACCTCCTAAGGTTCTGATTCGGCCGCATCAAGTCGAATCAACTAAAGGAAAAAAATATTGTTGTGGGAGATAAAAAGCCTGAAAATTTGAAAGGGAAGTCAATTATCAGGGAAGTGGTGTGTGAGAAGACCCCCAATGGTAGAGAAACTTTTAAAATCACTGCAAGAGTCATGTATCTCGGGAGGTAAGGATCATCAAAAGCACTGTTTGAGTCTGCTGCACAGGACAAACCGGTGCCACCGGTTTCAGAAACCGGTTCCACCGGTTTTGCTCAGGGTCGCCCGAGGATGTCAAAACTCAAGCGTCCTGAGATTGGGACCTGGAAAGTAAATATGGCCAAAGATCAGGGTAAAGTTGCAAAACCAAAGCAGACTTTTGACCAGTTATTTTTCAAATATGCAAATCAAAGGCCAGTTGATGAGGATTGGCCGGCAAAAAAGAGAAAGAGATCACCCATGCGTCAAGAAAAGCCAATTTCGCCTCCATGGGCGAATAACAAACAGAAGGGTGATGTTGCAACTTTGTATCCTCAACAAAATCACTATCAGGCCATGCCATGGATGCCTCCATATTATGATTGTCCATGTCCGGCATGGGATTACAATAGGATGCATATGCCATATTACCATATGCAATATCCTTCTTTTTATCCAGGATGGGTTAATGAAAGAGTACCAGTATATGAGAGGCTGGTGGATAACCGTTCGGTGCCTCGTCGATCTGGTTGGGATGTACCACCCAAAATCAGTGGCACCGGATTCCAAAACTGGCGGAACCGGTTTTCTCAGAAGAGGCAGCCTTCTCCTCCCAAGCAGGTTCATCGACCCAAAAAGATGGAGGAAGTTTTCCAGAAGATGGATATTGACCAGGAGAGGACTACTGCTACAGATGTAATTCAGATTGGTGACATCAAGGTGATTCCGGAGGACGATGGCAAGATGCCAGTTGTGATTGGTGATGAACCTAAGACATCAGTCCAGGATGATGTTGCTGCAGATCTTGGTGAGGGTAAGAAAGTTGAAATTGATAAATCTAAATATTTCTTGCCAAGATGGTGTCCTCCAGGTTTGACACGCACGCAAAAGAGGAAGTTGCAGCGACTTCGCTTTCAAGAACAGAAGGAGAAGAAACGGGAGAAGCAGAGAGAGAAGAACTTCAACCAGTACAAGCCCATGATTCCTCCAGGCAAGGGGTGGAAGTTGAAAATCAATGAAGCTCCACTGCCAAATCCGGTGGAACCGGATTTCAAACCGGTGGAACCGATTTTGCCCGCTTCGGTGCCTGCTGCTACGTCAAAACCGGTGGTACCGGTTTCTGTTGATCCAGGGCCACCTCGTATTGCTTCTGAAATTTCTGTCACTTCTTCGTTTGATCAGAGGTTGTCATCGGATTCCCAGGATATGGACGATGAACAACTTATTGATTATGATTCATCACCTGACCGCATGAATGTTGATGCTAATATGGTGCACCTTTCTTCGGATTATTACATCATTCCGGAGGAAGAGATGGCTCATCTAGACTTTGGCCTAAAAGAAGCTATATTTAAAAGGCCAAAGGATTCTGAAAATCATCTAAAGGCGCTGTACATGAAGGGATATATTAATGTGAAGCCAGTTTCTAGGATGCTTGTTGATACCGGGGCAATTGTTAATTTGATGCCCTATTCTATGTACAAGAAACTTAGTGGTTTGGATGATGAGCTGATCAAGACCAACATGACTGTCAGTGGTGTCGGAGGAGGCGAGCCTATGAGTGCTAAGGGCGTTGCTTCTATGGAGCTCACCATTGGGAGCAAGACATTGGCTACTACTTTCTTCGTCACGGAGGCCCAAGGTAACTTCAGTTTAATATTGGATCGTGATTGGATTCATGCAAATAGATGTGTACCTTTTAGTTTGCACCAATTTTTTATTCAATGAGTTGATGACGACATTGAGGTTGTGCATGGGGATACATCGGCTTGTGTTGCTGTGGCTGATAGTTCTACCATGTCTATGCATGATCATGTCAAGTGTTTGACAGGTTTAGATATTTCTGATTATGAGATGATCAGCTGTACTAAAGATGGCTTTGTGCCTGCTGTTCTAAAGCCGGTTGAGTATCGGCTAAACCATTTGTTATGAATTAATGAATAGTTCAGAATGATTGCAGCAGAGACTTGAGCACTATCGGGCACAAAAGAACGATATGTGTGAAGCCATTGAAGATTTTGATGATATGAGTAAATTGGGACAAGGTTTTACGTCGGCTGATCCCTTAGAGGAGGTTGATATTGGTGATGGTTCTATACCAAGGCCGACGTTTGTAAACAAACATTTGAAAGCTGATTATAAAGCTGAATTAATCGGGCTATTGAAAGAATATGTTGATTGTTTTGCATGGAATTATCAAGAGATGCCCGGTTTAAGTCGCGAGTTAGTTGAGCATTGGCTGTCTATTAAACCTGGTTTTAGTCCTTTTAAACAAACTGCTAGGCGTTTCAATCCTAATATGTATGCCCAGATTAAAGAAAAAATTAATCGGTTATTGGATGCAAATTTTATTAGGCCTTGTCGTTATGCTAAATGGTTATAAAATATTGTGCCAGTTGAGAAAAAGGATTCTGGTAAACTCAGAGTGTGCATTAATTTTAGAAATATTAATAGAGCTACTCCTAAAGATGAATATCCTATGCCTATAGCCGACATGCTTATTAATGATGCTTCTGGAGATAAAGTTATTAGTTTTCTTAATGGTAATGCTGGTTACAATCAAATATTCATGGCTGAAGAGGATATATCCAAAACGGCCTTTGTATGTCCAGGTTTTGTTGGTTTATTTGTGTAGGTAGTTATGACCTTTGGTTTGAAAAATGCTGGTGCTACTTACCAAAGGGCTATGAATTTAATTTTTCATGATTTGCTTGGCTTAATCATAAAGGTTTATATCGATGATATTGTTGTTAAATCGACTGGTTTAAAATCTCATTTGGCTGATTTAAGACTTGCTTTTGAAAGAATGCGGCGATATGGATTAAAGATGAACCCACTTAAATGTGCATTTGGTGTGTCGGCTAGGAAGTTTCTAGGATTTATCATTCATGAAAATGGCATAGAGATAGGTCCTAAGAAAATTGATATTATCAAGAAAATCGAAGCTCCTACATGCAACAAGGATTCGCAGTAATTTCTAGGCAAGGTGAATTATTTGAGGAGATTTATTTGTAATTTGTCTGGAAAGGTCAATGATTTTACTCCTATTCTTCGGTTAAAAGATGAAGCCAAATTTACTTGGGGGGCAAAACAGCAAGAAGCCTTTGAGAAAATTAAATTTTACTTGTCTTCACCGTCAGTCATGAAAGCTCCTAGGAGAGGATTTTCATTTAAATTATATGTGGCTGCTGAAGATCAAGTGATTGGGGCTATTTTGACTCAAGAAACCGAAGAAAAGGAACATATTATTACTTATGCAAGTCGTTGATTATTGGATGCCGAAACGAGGTATATATTTATTGAAAAGTTTTGCTTATCATTATATTATGCTTGTACCAAGATGAGGCACTATTTATTGTCCAATACTTGCATAGTAGCTTGTCAAATCGATATCATTAAATATATGTTATATAGACCAATTTTGAGTGGTAGAATTGGTAAATGGGCTTATGCTCTTATTGAATATGATTTGGCTTGTGAACCTTTGAAATCTATGAAAGGCCAAATTGTTGCTGATTTTATTGTTGAGCATAACATTAATGATAATGATTTAGATATCGGTATATTACTTTTACCCATGAAAATTGCATTTTGATGGATTGGTTTGTAAGAGCAGTTGTGGTATTGGTGTTGTTTTTATATCACCAAATGGTGCTGAATTTGAGGCTCTTAACCGATTAGAAAATGATTGTACTAATAATCAAGCCGAATATGAAGCTTTTTTGTTCGGGCTAGAAATTTTGTATGACATGAGAGTAAAACATGTGGAAGCATTTGGTGATTCTCTGATAGTCGTACAACAAGTTAATAAGGTATACCAATGCTTTGATGGATTTCTAAATGCATATCTTGATAAATGCTTGGATACGATTGCTAAATTTGATGAATTCTCTATATATCATGTTTCAAGATATGAGAATCCAAGGGCGAATGCTCTGGCTCAGCAAGCATCTGACTATGATATTAAGAAAAGAAATTTTCATGAAAGAAAGCCGACACTTTGCATAGCCAAGTTTTCTGCCTAGAAAAAACCGGTGGCACCGGATTCCAAAACCGGTGGAACCGGATTTTTCGGTGGAACCGATTCCAAAACTGGTGACATCGGTTTACCTGTTGACAGCAACACTTCGGCCGTTGAGCAGTCAAAAATTGATAAAGATGAAGTTGTTGATTGGAGAGTACCCATTATTGAATATTTGCAGAATCCTGGTCATAAATTTGACAGAAAAGTCCGATGGTGGGCATTTAAATTTACTTTGGTTGATGGTGAATTGTATCGTCGGACGGCTGAGGATTTATTATTAAAATGTCTAGATTTTGATCAAGCTAAGGTTGCAATGGGTGAAGTTCGTGAGGGAATTTGTGGTACACATCAGTCGGCTCCTAAGATGAAGTGGCTTTTGAGAAGAACTTGTTTTTATTGGCCTAATATGATAGCTGATTGTTTTCGGTACTACAAAGGTTGTGAAGAGTGCCAAAGGTTTGAGAACATTCAGATGGTTCCTGCAGCATTGTTGCATCCTATTATCAAGTTTTGGCCTTTTCGAGGATGAGGATTGGACTTTGTTGGACAGATTCATCCTCCTTCGTCAAAGGGACATCGCTTCGTGTTAGTGGCTACTGATTATTTCATAAAGTGGACCGAAGCAGTGCCTTTGAAGAATATGACACATTGGGAGGTAATTGAGTTTATTACTGAACATATTATCCATAGACTTGGTATTCCATAGACTTTGACTACTGATCAAGGTACTTCATTCATTTGAAAAGAAGTTTGTGAGTTTATTGAGATGTATGAAATTAGATTGCTCAATTCATCCCCATATTATGCTCAGGCTAATGGTCAAGCCGAGTCTAGTAATAAAATTTTGATTAAGCTCATTAAAAAGAAGATAGAGGAGAATCCTAGGAGGTGGCATGAGGTTTTATCTGAGGCTTTGTGGGCTCATCGTATATCTAGATATGGTGCTGCTAAGGTTACTCCTTTTGAGTTTGTGTATGGTCAAGAAACTGTTTTACCTGTTGAAGTAAATTTGGGTGCTTATCGGTTGGCTAAGCAAAATGATCTCAATGCTGTTGACTATCATGACTTAATGATGGATAATATTGATGAGGTGACCGACAAGCGATTAAAGGCTTTGAAGGTGAAAGTGCATCTAGGCCTCCCATGTGTTTTGGTGTTAATGACAATTAGAATTTGGGATTTGATGCGTGTATTGAAGTATATGCAGGAATAAAAGAAAAGAAAGGATTATGAATATCAAAAGAAGGTCCCCAATTACTTATGTATGGTGAAAGAGCTCATTGGCGATTTAAATTCATTTTTGGTTTGAATTTGAGTATAGGAATCACCGTACTATCAAGGGGGACGTGTTTGATGAATCAAGAGTGCCTAAAGTGCTTAATTGAGATACTAACTACCCAAGAGTGAAATCTAACTTTAGTTTTTCAGGCGCTGCACAGCGTCCTGTCGGAATTTCCGACACTGCATCGGAAGTTCCGGTAGGGCCGGAAATAGCCGCTGTTCTACTTCCGGCACGCTCGGTTTGCCGCCGGAAATCTCTGGTGCGTAGTGTCGGAATTTCCGGTAGCTCGGTTCTTAGCGGTGACTCAGTTGACTTGGGCGTGCCCGGAAATATCCGGAGGACAATCTCCGGTGCGCTCTGTTCGGGATCGGAAGTTCCGGTGGGTTACGCCGGAAGTTCCGGTGGGGCTGTTCGTAAGGCTGATTCTTAGTTCAAAACAGTGCCTTGCCGGAAGTTCCGACACTATGTCGGAAATTCCGGCAAGTGACCTGGCAGTGCATAACGGCTAGTTTTTGGGGCCCTCTATTTATACCCCCTCAGCCCCCACTTCATTTGCTGCTGACCTAACCCGAAACAAAAGCCTCCATAGCATTGAATTCACACTTCCAATTCCTTCTAGAGCCATTTCTTGCAAGGATTTGAGTAGAGGGTTGGTGGTGAGTGATTCTTGAGGTGTAAGAGTAAAGCTTTGAGTGAGTTCTTCATTGGTTCATCTCAAGAAGCACTTGAAGCATTGTTTGATTCGTCGATTCGCGTTTGTTACTCTTGGAGCTGAGCTCCTAGACGGTTAGGCATCGCCGGCAACTCCCAACTTCTTGTGGTTGAGTGCCGGACGTTTGTAATCTTCATCCCTTTGTGGGACAATAGTAAGAATTTCAATCCGGCCTTTGTGGTTGATTGAAGGAGGCAAGGGGTTAGAGTTGACCCGGCTCTTAGTGAGCACCTCAACGGAGACGTAGCTCCTAAGTGGAGTGAACTTCGGTAAACAAATCCTTGTCTCTTGTTCTTGTTATTGTTCTTCATATTCATATCGTTCTTGAGCTTAAATTGACCCGATCTATATTGTTATAAGTTTCCGCTGCTAGAGATCATAGTTTTAAGCTTCCTTACACTTGTGGTGAACTTTCTATTCATATAGAATCTTCAGTTTCATTTCAGTTTTTGAATCTCGAATTCAGGTTTGTGTTGAGCCGGAAGTTCTGCCCCTGTGCCGGAAATTCCGGGAAGCCGGAAGTTCCGACACAGCGCCAGAAGTTCCGGCCCATTTAACGTTTAATTGTGAAATTTGCAGAATTTTTTATACAGGCCTATTCACCCCCCCTCTAGGCCTAGTGTCGGTCCTTTCAATTGGTATCAGAGCCTAATCTCTTGATTTAGGCTTAACCGCTAAGGGAAAACACTATGGCCAACTTAGAGGAACAAGCGGTAATTACCGGTGCTTCCGCCAACATCTCTGATGCTTCCGCTACCGCTACTGCTGCCCAACTCTTGAAGATTGGGCGCTCAAGTCATCCCCCAACTCCTTACGACTCAAGCTCGAGCGATGATGATTTTGAAGTGAGTGATGTTGAGGGTGACTTCACTGAAGAAGAAAAGAAGAAGCTAAGAAAGGAAAAGCTAAAGAAGAAGTGTCAAGAGAGAGCCGAGAAGAAGGCTCAAAGACTTTTCGAGAAAAAGATCAAAGAAGAAAGGGAGAAGAATACTCTTGACGGGCTTCATGCGGTGTCTCATCCATATGGGGCATCTTCACAAAATACTTCTAACCCTTCTCTATTTTCATTTACTCCGGTTCCAATGGGCAAAGCCCCTCACTTTGATGGGAGTGACTATGCCCGTTGGAGTGATGATATGAAAATGCATCTTTATGGTCTTAATCCCGCTCTTTGGACCATTGTGGTTGTAGGTGTGAAGCAACATGATGAGGATGAACCTATCACTCCGGAGCTAGAGCATGACATGTTCCGGAATGCTCAAGCCGTTCGGGTCATTAGAAGCTCACTTTGCACCTATGAGTACAACAAGGTTAGAGGGATTGAGAGTGCCAAGGAGATTTGGGACATACTTCAATTGTCTCATGAAGGCTCCGATGAGGTCAAGGAAGGGAAGATGGATCTACTCCAAGGAGAATTGGAGTCATTTGTCATGAAGAAGGATGAAACTCTCCGGCAAATGTATGATAGGCTCAAGTTGCTTGTGACCGACATTAGATCTCTTGGAAGCAAGGATTAGGATGATAGCAAGGTCACAAAGAAGATGCTTAGAGCTTATGCCCCCAAGAACCGGACATTGGCAACCATCATTAGAGGAAAGGAAAATTACAAGAAGATGAAGCCAATCCAACTACTCAATGAGTTGGAATATCATGAGATGAATGACTTGGATATCACCAAGTCAATTGGGCAAGATGAAGTCAAAGCCATAGCTCTCAAAGCCGAACCAAGCAAGAAAGTTGAATCAATTGAGAAACCATCAAAGTCAAAGAAGAAAGTTGATTCAAGTGAAGATGAGAGCACGGATGAAGAAACGGCAATGATGGTCAAGAACTTCAAGAGGTTCATGAAGAGAAGAAGTGACAAGAAAAAGAACAACTCAAGAAGATGCTATTCTTGCAAGAGAGTTGGTCACTTCATTGCCGAGTGTCCGGACAAGAAGGATGATGATGATGAGGACCACAAGGATGACAAGAAATCCAAGGACAAGGAGAAGAGGTACAAGGAGAAGAGCAAGGAGTACAAGAAGAAGAATGGCCATGCTCATGTTGGTGAAGGTTGGGATTCAAGTGATGAGTCCAATGAGGAAGGTGTGGCATCCATTGCCATGCATGAAGCTTCACCAACACCAAGGCTCTTCAACAACCTCTCCGATGATGATGATCACCCCATGTGCTTCATGGCCAAGGGGACTAAGGTATCAAACTATTTCAATCCTCCATCATCTCCCACCTCCACATCTAGTAATGTAGAAAATGACTTAGATGAGGAGGAAGAAGCCGAACATAAAGCTATCATGATAAAACAATTTGGCAAAAAGGGCTATAAAGAAATTAAAAAGCTTGTGGAGAAATTGGAGAAAAAGAAAGAGACTCTTAGAGAACTAGAAGAATTGCTCAACCTTGAAAAGGAGAGAAACCTAGTTCTAGAAGAATCTCTAGTTGAGGAAAAGGTGAAGGTTAAAAAGTTGGCAATGGACTTGTCTCTTGTCAATGATTCATATGAGCGGATGTCAAAGGATTATGCTTTGGCAAATGGTGCAATAGCTAACCTAAAGAATGTGCATAGCGAACTTCAAGAAAGGCATTCACGCCTAGAAGATACTTACAAAGAACTTGAAGTTAGCTTTGGTACTCTTGGGAAAGCACCAAAACTAATTCCAAAACTACTCTTGACTCCAATGTCTCCACTAGCAAAGGTTGCTCAAGATGTTATAATGTTGATATCGTTGCTTGTGCTACTAACCTTTCAAAGCTAGAAAAGTCAATCAAGGACAAGAATGCTCAAATCCATAGGTTGAACATGTACATTGGTAAGGACAAGCTCAAAGGTAAAAGTGAGTTTGATACTCACCCGGCTTACAAAGCCACAAGGCATCCCACCATTCGTGATGGTCTTGGCCACACAAGAGGAAATAAGACAAATGGACAAGAGATTGTGAATGGCAAGTCACGTCCTTTGTGGAAGAAGGGTGCCAACCTTGGTGATTTGATGGACATGGCTCACGGTGTCACCAAGAAGAATGTTGCACAAGGTAAGGCCATGGTTGAGAGCTCAAGCAAAGTAAGCATCAAGAGCTCAACCAAGGTAAATGCAAGCAACAACAATGTGACACACTCTCCTTCACCCAACTACACCATTGACTACATGGTTGTATTCCAAAATGGGAAGATGGTAGTCAAGTATATTGGTGCTCATACTAGGAAGATGATGAGGAGTGTGTGGATACCTAAGATTGCTTACTCTAACTTTCAAGGACCCAAACAAGTTTGGGTACCTAAAGCTTGAGCTTAACTTGTTTTGTAGGCATATTCCTCCGGTGGGACTTCATGGTTGCTTGATAGTGGATGTTCAAATCATATGACCGGAGAGAAGAATATGTTCTCATCATTGGAAGAATATGATACACCTATTGAGAAGATCACATTTGGTGATAATAATCATGGTGATGTGGTAGGTCAAGGTAAAATTGCTATCTCAAATGATTCATCACTTTCAAATATTTATTTAGTTGATTCTTTGGGATACAATTTGTTGTCGGTGTCACAACTTTGTGAGATGGGCTACAATTGTCTCTTTACTAATGAGGGTGTGTCCATCTTGAGAAGGGAGGATTCCTCTATTGCTTTTACGGGTCAACTTAAGGGAATGCTTTATCTAGTTGATTTTACAACTACTAAAGTAGAACCGAAGACTTGTTTAGTGGCAAAATCTAGCATGGGTTGGCTTTAGCATCGCCGGCTAGCTCATGTTGGCATGAGGAACTTGGCCAAACTTCAAAGAGATGAACACATCCTAGGACTAACAAATGTTGTTTTTGAGAAAGATAGGTTGTGTAGTGCATGCCAAGCCGGGAAACAAGTTGGTGCTCCACATCCACCCAAGAATATTCTATCTAGCTCAAGACCCTTGAAGCTTCTTCATATGGATTTGTTTGGACCCATTGCTTACATTAGCATTGGGGGCAACAAATATGGCCTTGTCATTGTGGATGACTTTTCTCGGTTTACTTGGGTATTCTTTTTGAAAGAGAAGAGTGAAGCTCAAGGAATCATCAAGAAGTTTATTAGAAGAGCTCAAAATGAGTTTGAGTTGAAGGTCAAGCGCATGAGAAGTGACAATGGCTCGGAGTTTAGGAATACCGGTGTTGAGGAATTTCTTGATGAAGAAGGCATCTTGCATGAGCTCTCCGCCCCTATACACCTCAACAAAATGGCATTGTTGAGAGGAAGAATAGAACATTGATTGAGATGGCAAGAACCATGCTTGATGAGTACAACACACCGGATATCTTTTGGGCCGAAGCAATCAACACCGCATGCCATGCCACCAACCGGCTTTATCTCCAAAAGTACTTGAACAAGACTCCATATGAGATAATCACCGGTAACAAGCCTAAGGTGCATTACTTTAGAGTTTTTGGTTGCAAATGTTACATTCTTAACAAGAAGGCCAAAAGTTCTAAGTTTGCACCTAAGGTTGATGAAGGTTTTCTACTTGGTTATGGTACTAACGAACACGCCTACCGTGTCTTCAACAAAACCACCGGTTGTGTTGAGGTCACGGTGGATGTGAAATTTGATGAATCAAACGGCTCTCAAGTAGAGCAAGTTGTAAATGACCTTGTAGATGACGAAGAGCCTCCAAGTGAATCGATCTTGAAGATGGGATTAGGTGAAGTAAGACCAAGGGAGACTCTCATGAAGGATCAAGTGCAAGCTCAAGCTCCGGATGTTGGTACTAGTGAGCCATCTTCTTCAACAAGAGTTGAACCATCCACTTCTCCTCATGGTCAAGATCAAGCTCATGGTGACGATCATGATCATGTCATTGATCAAGGGGGAGGTCAAGATGAAGAAACTCATGATATTGCTCCTCAAGCTAATGAAGAAGATGATGATGGGCCTATTCAAAGGCAATCTCAAGTACCTCATCCTAGAGTTCATCAAAGTGTCCAACGGGATCATCCCGTGGATAATATTCTTGGGAGCATCCGAAGAGGGGTACCTACTCGTTCTCGTTTAGCAAACTTTTGTGCTAGTTACTCGTTTGTTTCCTCTTTGGAGCCTCTCAAGGTTGACGAAGCACTTGGTGATGCGGATTGGGTAATGGTAATGCAAGAAGAATTGAACAACTTCACAAGAAATCAAGTTTGGGAATTGGTGAAGAGACCCAAGCAAAATGTGATTGGCACCAAGTGGGTATTTCGCAACAAACAAGATGAACATGGTGTTGTCACAAGAAACAAGGCAAGGTTGGTTGCTCAAGGGTTTACTCAAATTGAAGGTTTGGATTTTGGTGAAACTTATGCTCCCGTAGCTAGGCTTGAATCAATTCATATATTACTTGCCTATGCTACTCACCATGATTTCAAGCTTTATCAAATGGATGTGAAAAGTGCATTCTTGAATGGGCCTCTCTCCGAGTTGGTATATGTGGAGCAACCACCGGGCTTTGAAGACCCCAAGCATCCCGACTACGTGTACAAGCTCCATAAGGCGCTCTATGGGCTCAAACAAGCTCCTAGAGCATGGTGTGAATGCCTTAGGGAATTTCTCCTCAAGAACGGTTTTGTAATGGGCAAAGCCGATTCTACTCTCTTCACTCAAAAAGTAGATAATGACTTATTTGTTTGTCAAATATATGTTGTTGATATTATCTTTGGTTCTACTAATGAAAAGTTTTGTGAAGAATTTAGTAATATCATGACCAAGAGATTTGAGATGTCCATGATGGGTGAATTGAAGTTCTTTCTTGGATTTCAAATCAAGCAATTGAAGGAAGGGACTTTCATATGTCAAACCAAGTATGTGAATGATATGCTCTAGAAGTTTGACATGGTCGATGCAAAGCCTATCAAGACACCCATGGCCGTCAATAGACATCTTGATCTTAATGAAGATGGAAAATCCGTGGATCAAAAGGTATATCGCTCAATGATTGGTTCTTTACTTTACCTTTGTGCATCTAGGCCGGATATTATGCTTAGTGTGTGCATGTGTGCAAGATTTCAAGCTAATCCTAAAGAATGTCATTTAATAGCCGTTAAGAGAATCTTGAGATATTTGGTGCATACTCCATACCTTGGCTTATGGTATCCCAAGGGCTCCACTTTCGATTTACTTGGCTATTTCGATTCGGATTATGCCGGTTGCAAAGTAGATCGAAAGAGTACCACCGGGACTTGTCAATTTCTTGGCCGGTCTTTGGTGTCTTGGAGCTCTAAGAAACAAAATTCCGTTGCCCTATCCACCGCCGAGGCCGAGTACGTTGCAGCCGGCGCTTGTTGTGCTCAACTACTTTGGATGAGGCAAACCTTGAGTGACTTTGGTTGTGAGTACAAAAATATCCCACTCTTGTGTGACAATGAGAGTGCCATAAAACTAGCAAACAACCCAGTCCAACACTCAAGAACCAAGCATATTGACATAAGACACCATTTCTTGAGAGACCATGAAGCCAAAGGAGATATCGCTCTAAGCCATGTGAGTACCGAAAAACAACTAGCCGATATCTTCACTAAGCCTCTTGATGAGCAAAAGTTTTGTGCTTTGAGGAATGAGCTAAATATCTTGGATTCTCGTAACGTGGTTTGAATTGTTGCACACACCCATTGTTTGATGCTTAGACTAGGCAAAATTGATTTATTTGTGTGAGTTTTTCAAAATATTTGGATTTGTGATCGTTGGATCATTCCTTGGCTCAAATGATCATGGTTATGTAATGTTGAATGTGGCTGATCATTTTGAGTCAAGTTTCTTACATGTCCGATCTCCAAATCTATCAAAATCTCAAATCAAATCTCATCTCAAAAATCTGTTTTTATCCAGAGTTCACCGGAACTTGCCACCGGAAATTGCCGGTAGCAATCTCCGGCAGCCTCTGTTGGTCGGCCGGATTTTGCCGGCAGCTTTCTCCGGCAGGCTCGGTGGCTCACCGGCAATTGCCGGCTCCTTCCACCGGAAGTTCCTGCAGCCGCCTGAACTATATAAATCGGGCCAACCGTTTTTTCCTGAACCCTAACTTCATTCTAACTCCACCAGCCGCCGCCCCTCAACTCTCTCTCTCAATCCCGCAAGGGGATCTTCGATTTCAACCGTGGGAGTTCGATTCTTGGAGTTTGGTTGGATTCCCCATCCTCCGGAAGTTCCGTTCCTCCGCGAATCTTCATCGAATCGCGCGGGAAAACTCAAAGGTATTCCATTCAAAATCCTCATCGCCCGATCTCTCAATGCCGTAGTTACTAGGGGATTTCCTTTGGGGGATATACTCAAGAACCTATCTAGATGCAATGCCTGTGATTTGATAAACTTTGGTGGGCGAAATCACT
>CM014278.1:96425919-96457043 GCA_004135705.1 Alloteropsis semialata | reverse complement strand
GCCCTCCTCCGCTTCGCCCTCCCTCCCCGCTTGCCCTCCCTCCTCCTCCCTCCCCCCGCTTGCCCTCCCTCCCTCCCTCCGCCTCCCCGATCTGCCCTCCCTCTCTCCCTCACTCCCTCGTTCATGTCTGATGACTGACTACACATGTCATAGTTAAATTTTTGTTTCTAATACCAATGATATAAACTTTTTAAAAATGATTATTCCTTGAGACAAAAAACTTTTCAAATGCCTAGTGTGAGGGTGGGTCACATTGTCTTAAAAATATAACATCAATACCAGGATATTTTGAACTATCCATCATTCACTTTGAAAGTGGTCGGCTTTCAAGTAATTATGGAAAAACCTATGCATGAAAAGAAATATAGTTTATTGCCTGCATTTGGCAAGGAGCACCACTGATAATTGGGAATTTGGGATCATTTGAGCATCGGCTGATTGTGTATGTAAAAGACAGGTCTCACCCCCAAAATACAATATGGTTGATATAGCTGGTCAAGTGTGAAGAAATTTTAAGTCAGAAACTACATTGCGACAACACTTCAAGTAGCTTTATCAAACCAATTTTCTCAAAAGTACAACACAAAGTATATTACAAGCACACTGAAAGGAAATATTTTCTTGTAGAACTGACCTTAAGAACAGCCTAGTTTTATTGATAATAAAATTTTAGTAGACAACCATTTTTTTCTTTTATCAAAATGAAACATAGACCTTAAGAACAGCGTCGCGATCTGCATCGGCCCGTAGTTGATGGCGCACAGGAAGTCGACGTAGTCGGCGGTGGTGATGTCGTACACCAGCCCCGGGTCGACGGCCTTGGCGGGGTCGACGTGGCCGGCGCCCACGTCCAGCGGCGTCGCGGGGTGGCCGGTGGCCACGTCCAGGATGCCGTTGCCGTTGGGGTACTCGTTGTACGCCGTCGTCATCAGCGCCGACCGGATCGCCGCAGGGCTCCACTCCGGGTGCGCCGCGCGAAGCAGCGCCGCGAGGCCACTCACGTGCGGGCACGACATGGAAGTGCCGGAGATGATGTTGAATCCGACGCGGTGGCTGTCGCCGGGGATCCCCGAGGGGCCGACGGAGCCGGACCACGCCGCGAGAATGTTCACGACGGGCGCGATGATGTCCGGCTTTAGGACGCTGGGCGTCACGGTGTTCGGCCCCCGAGACGAGAAGGCCGCGACCACGGGAGACGGCTGGATCCCGACCTTCATGCCGGCGAACACAATGGTGGCCGTCGCCTTCGGATCGGACACGGCGTAGTCCCTCATGGCGTTGCCGGCCTTTTCCCCCACGCCGGAGCCCGGGAGAATATGCGCGTCAGCCACGAGCTCCTCGCCGTTCGCGGCGGTGTTCGCGAGAATCATGCCGGCGCCACCGGCGTCTTTGACGACGAAGCCCTTCTGGACCCTGGCATTGGTGCCGCGGTCGCAAAGGACGATCTTGCCGGCGACCTTCTCCGGGATGAGGCTGCCGGACATGCACCGGCGTGGTGGGCAACCGCTTGCTGCTGTACAGCGACACGCCTGTGTAGTTCTTGCCATTGCCGAGCATAACATAGGCGGGGAAGTCGCGGTCGATGGTCCCCGCGCCCACGGTGGTGATCCACGGCGCGCCGTTTGACAGCGACGCCGCGCCCGGGCCGGCATTGCCAGCCGAGCAGGACACAAAGATCCCCTTCTCCATGGCACTGAAAGCGCTAATCGCGATGCTGTCGCGGTAGTAGTCCGCCGTGCCACCGCCGAGGGAGAGGGAGAGCACGTCGACGCCGTCGGTCACCGCGACCTCCATGGCCTTGAGTATGTCGGAGATGAAGCACCCGCCGACCCAGCACACCTTGTACGTCGCCACGCGCGCGTGGGGTGCCATGCCCTTGGCCGTCCCGGCCGCGTACCCGAGCAGGTCCGCGCCCTGGACGGCGCCGCCGGCCGCCGTGCTCGAGGTGTGCATCCCGTGTCCGTCGTTGTCCCTCGGCGACCTCGATTCCTTGGACGTGTCCACGGGGCCCTTGGCCGCCTCGTAGCCCGTCAGGAAGAACCTCACGCCGATGAGCTTCTTGTTGCAGGCGGATCCGTTGAAGCCGTTCCCCTTCTCGTACTCGCCCTTCCATCCCGCTGCACGGGGCCGAACCCCGTATCGTCGTAGCTCGGCCTCTCCGGCCACACGCCGGTGTCGAGCACGCCGATGATGACGTCGCTCCCGGTGCTCGACTGCGGGAACAGCGCGTCTGTGCCGTCCAGCCCTAGGAACTCGGGCGTCCGGATGGTGTGCAGCTCGTACCGCACCTCCGGGTTGACGAGGAGCACGCCGGGCTGCGACTCCAGCGCCTCGGCCTCGTCGCGCGTCAGCCGCGCCGAGTAGCCGTGGACGAGCGTGTGGTGTAGGTGTACAGCACGGTGGCCGCCTCCGACGAACCCTCCAAACAGATTGGCGATCAGGGATCGAATGGCAAGAGTGGCAAGAGGAATTTACGGCATTGATCAAAAGGCCAGGGGGTCAAAAGGCCGGGGGGTGATCAGGAATCGAATGGCAGGAGGAATTTACGGCTGACAAGTAGGAAACTTTTGCTTGGCGATCACGTAGGAGCCAATCACGTAGGAGGCAATCACGGTCGGATGATTTGCTTGGCGATCACGTAGGAGGCTAGGAGCCAATCACGTAGGAGGCAATCACGGTCGGACGAACGCGATCAAGGTTATGTGGGGCCAGCGGGTACGCGCTGGGCGTTCGGTGACAAAAAAATGGGAGTAAGATCGTGGATTTGCACGGGGGGACGTCGCCCAGATCGTTCTCCCCCCTTTTGGTCTTCGTCCTACCTGCTAGGTGGGCCCAAAAAGATGATCTGTGAGGTGAGGGTAGGTTTATTGTTGTGTAGGATTTGACATCAAATCTCTCACTCTTTATAGTATAGATGAATCATAGACCTTAAGAACAGCGTCGCGATCTGCATCGGCCCGTAGTTGATGGCGCACAGGAAGTCGACGTAGTCGGCGGTGGTGATGTCGTACACCAGCCCCGGGTCGACGGCCTTGGCGGGGTCGACGTGGCCGGCGCCCACGTCCAGCGGCGTCGCGGGGTGGCCGGTGGCCACGTCCAGGATGCCGTTGCCGTTGGGGTACTCGTTGTACGCCGTCGTCATCAGCGCCGACCGGATCGCCGCAGGGCTCCACTCCGGGTGCGCCGCGCGAAGCAGCGCCGCGAGGCCACTCACGTGCGGGCACGACATGGAAGTGCCGGAGATGATGTTGAATCCGACGCGGTGGCTGTCGCCGGGGATCCCCGAGGGGCCGACGGAGCCGGACCACGCCGCGAGAATGTTCACGACGGGCGCGATGATGTCCGGCTTTAGGACGCTGGGCGTCACGGTGTTCGGCCCCCGAGACGAGAAGGCCGCGACCACGGGAGACGGCTGGATCCCGACCTTCATGCCGGCGAACACAATGGTGGCCGTCGCCTTCGGATCGGACACGGCGTAGTCCCTCATGGCGTTGCCGGCCTTTTCCCCCACGCCGGAGCCCGGGAGAATATGCGCGTCAGCCACGAGCTCCTCGCCGTTCGCGGCGGTGTTCGCGAGAATCATGCCGGCGCCACCGGCGTCTTTGACGACGAAGCCCTTCTGGACCCTGGCATTGGTGCCGCGGTCGCAAAGGACGATCTTGCCGGCGACCTTCTCCGGGATGAGGCTGCCGGACATGCACCGGCGTGGTGGGCAACCGCTTGCTGCTGTACAGCGACACGCCTGTGTAGTTCTTGCCATTGCCGAGCATAACATAGGCGGGGAAGTCGCGGTCGATGGTCCCCGCGCCCACGGTGGTGATCCACGGCGCGCCGTTTGACAGCGACGCCGCGCCCGGGCCGGCATTGCCAGCCGAGCAGGACACAAAGATCCCCTTCTCCATGGCGCTGAAAGCGCTAATCGCGATGCTGTCGCGGTAGTAGTCCGCCGTGCCACCGCCGAGGGAGAGGGAGAGCACGTCGACGCCGTCGGTCACCGCGACCTCCATGGCCTTGAGTATGTCGGAGATGAAGCACCCGCCGACCCAGCACACCTTGTACGTCGCCACGCGCGCGTGGGGTGCCATGCCCTTGGCCGTCCCGGCCGCGTACCCGAGCAGGTCCGCGCCCTGGACGGCGCCGCCGGCCGCCGTGCTCGAGGTGTGCATCCCGTGTCCGTCGTTGTCCCTCGGCGACCTCGATTCCTTGGACGTGTCCACGGGGCCCTTGGCCGCCTCGTAGCCCGTCAGGAAGAACCTCGCGCCGATGAGCTTCTTGTTGCAGGCGGATCCGTTGAAGTCGTTCCCCTTCTCGCACTCGCCCTTCCATCCCGCTAGCACGGGGCCGAACCCCGTATCGTCGTAGCTCGGCCTCTCCGGCCACACGCCGGTGTCGAGCACGCCGATGATGACGTCGCTCCCGGTGCTCGACTGCGGGAACAGCGCGTCTGTGCCGTCCAGCCCTAGGAACTCGGGCGTCCGGATGGTGTGCAGCTCGTACCGCACCTCCGGGTTGACGAGGAGCACGCCGGGCTGCGACTCCAGCGCCTCGGCCTCGTCGCGCGTCAGCCGCGCCGAGTAGCCGTGGACGAGCGTGTGGTGTAGGTGTACAGCACGGTGGCCGCCTCCGACGAACCCTCCAAACAGATTGGCGATCAGGGATCGAATGGCAAGAGTGGCAAGAGGAATTTACGGCATTGATCAAAAGGCCAGGGGGTCAAAAGGCCAGGGGGTGATCAGGAATCGAATGGCAGGAGGAATTTACGGCTGACAAGTAGGAAACTTTTGCTTGGCGATCACGTAGGAGCCAATCACGTAGGAGGCAATCACGGTCGGATGATTTGCTTGGCGATCATGTAGGAGGCTAGGAGCCAATCACGTAGGAGGCAATCACGGTCGGACGAACGTGATCAAGGTTATGTGGGGCCAGCGGGTACGCGCTGGGCGTTCGGTGACAAAAAAATGGGAGTAAGATCGTGGATTTGCACGGGGGGACGTCGCCCAGATCGTTCTCCCTGGTCTTCGTCCTACCTGCTAGGTGGGCCCAAAAAGATCATCTGTGAGGTGAGGGTAGGTTTATTGTTGTGTAGGATTTGACATCAAATCTCTCACTCTTTATAGTATAGATTACGAGAGCAACGGCAAATAATAGCAACCCAGCTAGGCCAGCAGTAAGCAACGTGTAGCCCAAGTGATAAGACTTGCGAGTCCACCGTGAGCGATCCAAGCCAAGATGGTAATAGGTTCTGAAACTACCAAGTATGAAAATATTCTCCGTGTTGAATCCATTGACGCTGCATGCAGCATATAGGTCTTTCTTAGCGTTTCTTTTCTCTTCAAAACACAGTAGGCCTGAGCTTGCTGTATGCTTTTTACGACGGTGGAACTAAAATTTAACCACACGACAGAGTAAATAACCGAACTACACGGTGGACAGTGGCGAATCTAAATGGGGGCTGGGGGTGCTCCAGCCCCCCTACTCCAATAACGTACATGAAGCCTCCCCTAAGCCCCCCTAAGAATTTTTAGCCATTGGTGAAGAGGAAGAAGAAGGATAGAAAGAAGAAGAAGAGAAATAGGGAAGAGATGAGAAAGAAGGAGAAAATGAGCCCCTCCTTCCTTCGCAACCTGGATTCGTCACTGACGGTGGATAAAGGTAACTGAGTTTAATTAATTTGGCATCAAATGGGCAATGCAACCTTTTTAGAGTTTTAGGGCGATTGCCGCCGCCTTAGCATCTGTTACGGCACCGGCCAAAGCCAACATGCTTCAACCCCTTCCCCTCAGGCAAGCGAGACAAAACAGCAACTAAACCAGTTTATAGAGTGTAATCGAATTTACCTCGCAGCAATTAGGTTCAGGCACCCCTAGCTTTGCTCGCGGAAAAAGGTGATGGAATTATTCCTACTAGGGCGGTGTTCAGTTGACACCTGAACCACCACCGTGGGCCAGCACGCGCCTGGATGCAAAAGCACACAAATCCTCCGCCGTACGACATGACCAGCAGCGCGGAAGCTGTGACCCAGAAGCTCTTGGCACGACCGCAAGCTCGTACACGAGCGTACGTACTCCCCCACTATGTCCACAGCGTACAGCGCCTCCGCAAAAGGAGATCAGTGCGCGGCGTGACACGAGGCATTATTGCCGCGGAGTCGCGGACGCCGGCCGGGCCGGCATCATCACGATCGCGACGATCGCGATCCATATCCATGACCAATTGACCATGCGGCCATCGTTCCGGAGAAACGGAGCAGTAGAAAAGAAAAGGGATGGAAAGCCAGGCAACAAAAGCCCGGAACGAGAGCTACGCCTTTTGGAAATCTCTCGCGGCTGATGGCTAGCTAGCCTAGCAAGCTAGTACTACTAAGCAAGAGCTAGCTGTTGCGCGGAGGAGGATAGGCTAGCTTTGCACGATCATTGGATGCCTCTTGCACTTTTTCGCTCGTTGCGGGAGGGAGGAGGAGAAATGGAGAATGGGCACCACGCGCGCGATGGAGCAGATCAGAAGAGGACGGATAGATCGCCGAGGGGACAGCCATATATTCCACGAGGGTGCAAGTTGAGGCCGGCCGGGGGGAATCATGCGAGGAGAGTTCTGAGATTGACGTAAAAGCGGGTAATTTTTTTTTGAAAGACAAGTAAGTACAGACGCAGATATTTACACGCTCTCACACTCACCCCTATGAATACACGCACATAAACCCTACTTATATGAGCACATCCAAGAGAATGGACCAGCTGTCCTAATCTTGAAATTGACGAAGTCACCACTACCTGATCATATGGAATAAAAATTATTAGTTTTTCTCTCTCCAATTAAGTCGTTCTCACATTTGGGACAAGAATTTTTTTTAAAAAAAAATCAGTAACGGAATATTGAAACAAAAAATTTGGTGCAAAAATTATACTACATCCATTCTTAAATATATGACACCATTGACTTTTTTCCTTTGTTTGACTATTCGTGTTCTCTACAAATATTTATGCAAAAATATAGGTCTATGAGTTAAATCCAAAGTATTATTGATATTAGATGTATTGGTACTCATTTTACTTTATTTAACAAACTAACTAATGAAATATTGTTGGTCCAAGTTGACATAAAAAGTCAACAAAGTCATATATTTAAGAACGAAGGAAGTATTACTTTATGTTCCAGCGATATGAAACATGGAAAAATAATACTCCCTCCGTCTCAAATTACAATTTATTTTGGTTTTTCTAGGTCCAATAATTTTGCTATACGATAGGTAATGCATAGCAGAAGTGATGAGTCTAAAAAAACCATAATGATTATAATTTAGGACGGAAGGAGCAAATGCTAAAAATCTGTCGACAAATAAATAGGCATTCCCATATGCAAAATACTGCGTCATATGGCTCCGTACTCTTGCTAAGGCTATGGCGTCATCTCGGGTATCGCCACAACGCCGCCGAACCAATTTATTGCTAAGTTTTGCGAGCTTATATATATAACTAGTAAACATGCCCGTATATTGCCACGGTAAAATACTAATAATGTGACGTGATCAATTCTACCGTAGAACACTACCTCTTCTCTAATTCTAATATCATATCAAGTCGGCAAGACCTTCGTTTCACATATGCTCTCAATCATCGTTGTATAAGCCCGTCCACAAAGGATCTCACCAGTGCTTGCCTATCTTCGTCTTGTCCTAGCCCTTGCATGGTCATGCTCACATGTAGCCAGCCGTCGTTGTGCTAACGACAACCTCTGGTCAATCTTGATTGGTGTGCACGCCGGATGCCTATAGGAAGGTACTCTTTGGACAACAGTGGTGAAGGTGAGCTTCGGTATCTTGCCATGGTCGGATCAGATAAAATTATAAATAAAATTAGTATTTTTGTATTAGTCGCATAATTGATTGTAGTGTAGTGGTAGGCAGGTAAACCTTTGGTGGTGTGTACTTTTACATAAGCTACTCATGATTTTTTTTAATTATTTATCATATTAGCATGCATTTGGATTGAGAGCCAAGTGGATTGGTTTGGTTATCCATTTGGTGGCTGGTGGCCTCAGCTCCATATCCTCACGCACGGTGGAGCTCGGGCCATGGAGCTCGCAGGCGCACGGACGGTGGACCGCAAGCTCGGTCGGCACGACTACCCCTCCCAAGCATGCCCCTTCTCCTGCTACGCCATCGCCGTTGTGCTGCACCTGCACGACGTTGCGGCCCTGCGTCGCCGCCGCCCTGCACAACCCGCACATGCGACCTTCGCCAGCCATGGCCTACTGTGGCGAGCTCAGCAGGCAGCGGCCCGGCCCTAGCCTACCACAGCAAGCTCCGCTGGTCATGGCCGCCCTGCCCCACGAGGCCACAACCTCCTTGACGGGCACACGAGAGTAAGAAGACAGATGAAGTTACAATGGTGTCGAAATAGGTTGAGTGTGCCTGCTCGTTTTGGAGGAATGCATCCAACCCGTATTTACGAGAAATATTCTCTATTAGGTTCGACCCAACCCGCTTCATGTTTCAACTCACGGGTCGACCTAGGTCGAACATGTACCAACCCAAATGAACCTGCAATGGAAACACATGTTTAGTGGAATGCAATAAAAAATTCTAAGTGGCCAATGTGGATACGGTCGAAACAAATTTTAGCCCATTTTAAAATTACATAGCTCACGATGCCCAATATCTTTTATGGTTCTTAATTAATAACAATGGGCTACATCATATAGAATAGTTATATCAAATTTAATAAATTTTAATAATTTAAATTGAGCGAACAAAAGAGTAGTTGGATCTGGAAAATTCAAAACCGTGGGGTCTGGGCAGCTCTTGTTCTCTCCGATCTGTCTATCTGCATGCCGACCACATGAGCCTCCTCGACGCGTGGCCGGGCAGTGAGCCAGCTAATATTCACTCCTCGGCTCCAATTCTCTCTCTATTTTTTCCATTGACGCCATGAGATGAGAGCAAGCTCCAAGGAGCAAGGATGCTTGATGCAGCTAGCCCAGCTAATATTCTCTCCTCCGTAGGCCGTAGCTCTGTCACTACTCCGTCGACTCCAACCCTCTTTCTCCATGCTCTTTCTTGAAGCCATGAGAACAGAGAGCCTAGCACCAAAGGATGAGCCGTCGGCCCTGCTTGCTGCAGGCTCGATTCATCCATGAGTGCTTCTCTCATCAACTCGATCTGTCGGCGTAAGGGTGAGCTACTCATCGAGGACGACCTGGTGGCTGATGCCTCTACCGCCACCACCTCTTCCTCCCACACGGCGCCCGCCTCCGTGCTGTCCGACCACCGGCACGGCATGGGCATTAGACTATCTCCAACAACAAAACCTAAATTCGATACCCATTTTACGGTTTGGGTCACATACAGTGAAAAGATCGTGCACCCAAAAAACTTGCTTTCTCCAACAGGGAAGGCAAAATCGATACCCATCTTCCTCCGCCGCCGCTGTTCCTCTAGCGGAGCCCCATCTTCCTCCGATGCCGCCGCTCCTCCGGCAAACCAACCGACGAGGCCCGAAGCCTAGTCTCACCTGCTCGCACTCCCATCTCTCCCTGCCACCGCAGCTGGCCTCTGGTCCCTTCCCTTCTTCCTCCTCACGCGGCAGCCGAGCAACGAGCTCTCCTTCTTCTGCCTTTGCTTCTCCAAACCGAGCAGCACCTCTCTCCCTTCTCCGCTCGGCAAGCATGCAGTCAGCAGCTCTCTTTCTCCTCTAACTTCTCCACCCACCACAAGAACAAACCTGCCTTGCATCTCCTTGTGTGCTTCTGTGCTTCCAAATCCAAGAACGAGAGCACATTTGGCTCTCCAACCCGAACAGCTCTAGCAGTAGCACATCTGCTCACCGCTGCTGCTATTCGTCTCTCGAACACAGAAGCAAATCCATCTCGTCCTCAACGTGCTCGATGAAAAGCAGGAGAGGAGCAGCGCCGATCCACGACGACGAGTACGCATTCAGCTCAAGCTCGTCCCCAACAAACCAACCGACGAGGCCCTCGCGCTCCTCGCCGCGCTTCGGACCCGCCTCGCCGCCATCCAGGAGTCGCTCCGGGAGGCGGAGTCGCGAGCGGTGCGGGAGGCGAGGCCGACGCGCGGGCAGCGGGCGTTGCGGGAGGTGGAGTCGTGGGCGGTGCGGGAGAAGGAGGCGGAGGTGGAACCGGAGAGAGGAGAGATGGAAACCGGAGAGAGAGGAGAGCGGAGAGAACCGAAGACGCTTATTTGCCTCTCGCCTCGCCTCCCACGCATGCGTCGTCCGTTTGCCTCGTCTGTTTGAGCGTGTTTTCCTCACATAAAAATACTGTGCCGAACGAAAAAGGGTTTGGGTAGGCTGTTGGAGATAGTCTTATGGATTCAATGAAAGGTTGGGGTTTTTTCTAAAGATTTACTTCAGATTACTTTGGACTGCGGCCTGATTAATTGAAAGCTATGGGATTTTTTTTTACAAATAGACCATGACGGACGACGGACGAAACTGTTCTTGCTTTAATATTAGGTAACTAGCAATTATGTCCGTGCATTACAATGGGAGAAATAAATATTCAAAACAAATTGCAAGTACTTTGTTTAAATAACATCATTATGGTACACCAAAATAACTTTGTATTGTCCAATTTGTTAGATTTGAATTTATATTATGATTGCAAAGGGCAACAATTATAATTGTTGTTCTTATATGCATATAATAAATACTACTCTCTCCGTTCCAAAATACTATTCGTTCTGGCTTTTTTGATTCATAAATTTTGCTATGTATCTATACATACATTATGTCTAGAACTCTAGATACATAGCAAAATCTATGAATCTAGAAAAGCCAGAATAAATAGTGTTTGGGAATAGAGGGAGTACCTTCGTATTAAAATATTTATCGCTGTTGTTTTTTCTAAATGGTTGACCCTTTGTTTTATCCAAAAAAATTATACAAATATGCAAAAAATAAGTCATACTTAAAGTACACATAATGATAAAGCAAATCACAAACAAATACACACAATATTTTGAATAAGCCGTGATAAAAAATCAATGGTGATAAATATTTGATACGGAGGAAGTATTTAGCAGAATGGGACTATCTAATATCTCTATTATATATATGGTTCCAATTTACTGCAATCTTGGTCTCACATTGTTTACTTTTTAGACAATAAACAAAGCAATAGTAGAGGCAATGATCGAACAAAAACACACTAGCTCAACATTCAAATTATGAATTCTCTAATCAGGAGGTATCATATATAAATGTAAAATAAATTTAAAGTCTTACTTTCTTAAAAATTAAGCTTAGCATAACTTCACGTAATAATGGACTTAAAAGATGCATTTGAATATAAGCAAATGAACGAAATTGAATTAGACTAAACTGAGTTATCTAATTACAAATAAACCATAAGCTAAGGTGGTTAGTGTTTTTTGTTCGGAGTTGGAGCTCTTGAGTTCAAAACCTACCCTTGGTGGTGTTTTTTTTCCCCTTTTAACAGCAAGGGCTGCCAGTTCAAGAGTCCGGTTCAAAGGAAGCCCATTGGTTTCTCTCCGTTTTTTCTTTCAGTTCCAGAGTTTCGACGGTTTTCAATTCGGTTTCAATTTGGGAGATGTACAAAAAATTGGTCTAGTACTCTAACCCGATGCGGATGGGACCCACATGCGCAAAATATCAGCGATATTCCGCTTTGCTGCCTTGAGCAAGCGAGCAGCCACAGGCAACTTTCGGTACGTCGGCTTTTCGACATCTTTTAGCGACAACCTCGCTTCTGTCTTGCTACGTGATGAATTGGTTTTCAAGTTTTTTTTGTCTCAATCAAACATGTTGTTGTCTTGTCCAGGTTCAGGCCAGAGCTTGTTGAAAGCCATTTTTAACCCTTGAGGGGGTCTGTTAGGCCTCTGACTCGATGATTGATTAAGAAATAAGATGTCATATACTCATCTTACTCCCTACGTTCTAGGAATGAGGGAATGACTCAAGAATCTGATGGATTAAATCAGTACCATCTCATTATCTATACAAAACTCTGTAAAAGGCCAGAACCCTTGTTCTATATGTAAAAAAATCTATACAATATATGTAGCTCCCGAAAACACAGTTGCTTATTGTAGGCGCTAATTTCCTCCCGTACTCGACGGGTATTTTTTTTAGGAAAAAACTTAACTGTAATCAATTGAATTTTCAATATAAAATCATATAATATAGTTAGTGTACCACTGTTCAGCACCGTACAGTTATCTACTGCTGCATCTTAGCTAGCTGTTCGTTCGCCACACTGCCAAGTGCCATCATCTGTCTGATTGTTTGTATGCCCTCACTCATGCGTCCATGGACCATGGCTTTGCCGTTCGTTCTGTAGCAGCTCACTTCTCCGCTTCTTGTCCGCCGAATAAAGCAAGCCAGGAACTTAAGCTCCTTTTTTTTCGAATAGGAACTTAAGCTCCTCCTCCTCCTCTTTGTTCTCCACGACATGCTCCACGGTGCACAGCCTTGAGCAGACGCACCCCGTCGAGGCGTCGAGTTCATCGTCCATAACCGATTCTACGACTCCTGCTACTATGTGTGGACAACCTAGAGCAATGCATTGGTCACCGACTCACCGTCGTCCAGCTCTGCTGACTCGTGTGGTCGTGCCCTGCAGCCACACCTTCCTCTACGTTGCGCATGCAGCTCCTCCTCGAGCTTCTCTTGTTATCTAATCTCGAAGCTGAAACACCAGCAATCCAAGCTGGTTGGTTTGCCAGCGACGATGTCTTAGTCTTGCTAGAACCAGGCAGTATTGGTTTGGGAGCTACGGGCCTCTAGCTTCTATTTGTGCAACATGGAGACACCATGGAGAGATCGAGTCGGAGTCGAGTTGGTGGTTGGAGTGGGACTCAGCCTTTTGAATTTTGAAACAAACGGGCAGGGTAAGAAACTAATAAGGATAGAAATCTAACCCAATGCGGAACTGAAGTTAGAGCTGCTGTTGTTAGAGTTCGGACCCACATGTCAGGACGGACCAAAAAAAAAGAAGCAATCCTCTCTTTAGAAATAGATAAAAATAAAGATAAAGATAAAGATTTGACTAATTGTTAAAATCCATAAAGCTCGACTAGTCAAAACCTAATGTGAAGTATAATATAAGCATGCCCCCAGTGGACTTAACTAGCCATTTGCTTGCGGGTAACGTTACAACAAAATCAGCGGTTACCAAATACTCAATTCGGAAAATACATAGTCGAACTAACACTTAAGTGACAGATGCGAGTACTGTTCTTTCATACAAATACAAAATTCCAAACTTCCTAAGACTAAGACATGATTTCAAGTTAAAAAGAACCAATGTAAACTAAACCATAATCTGTATAGCAATATACAATCAGCTGGAACATGAAATGTTTCCACGGACACAATTCAGCAATAGATGGATTAAGATACTGACGTTCTACATCAACATGGCGTCAACTAACGTAATTGACATCCCAGAGAAGCAAGGATCATCTAACCATCTGACTGATACTGTCACCGACTGATTATAATACTACTGGGGAGCGGCTAATGCCTTGGGCTTCGGTTTTACCTCGACTTCATTCACTGTCCTGATAAATATTGCATCAGGCTCATGCCTGAAAAGCACAAAAACACTGGTAAATCAAAGAAACTCTTAATCTACAAAAACAGAGATTTATCAGACAAAGTAGTTAGTATTACGATTTTTCCCCCTCTTCGTAAGTGTAGCTGGAAGCCACAGCAAGCAGATGGCCATCCTTACTGAATGAAAGAGCAGCTATGCTTGATGCATACTTTGAATACTGCAATAAAAAAAGGAGATCACGAATCCGAGAAACGTTTCAGACAGTAGCATCCAAAGGAGCAAAACTATCACTTGGTTTACCTGATATAGTCTTTTCTTGTTAATGCCATCCCATACATTCACAAAACCATCACAACCTCCAGTAGCAAATGTTCCGTATCTGCATGACAAGAAAATGAGAACTAATAATATAATGAGATATCCAACTGCCAACAAAAGCGAACACCAAGGCTTTACATCGGATGGAAGGCAATTGCGTTGACAGGATAAACAGTGTCTCTCCCAGCCTCAGATTTCCGGTGACACTTGAAAGCATACCTGCAGGAAAAAAAAGAGAAAAATCAAACAAATACTAAGAGAAGAATGTCCATGGCACCAATGTTCAGGCTAGATTTCCGGAAGGTAATTGCACAGTAGTTCCGTCACACAATGTGACGCCGAAAACTGTTAGTTTGCACTTGGGATATATTGAATGCAAACTATAACAAGGGAGAATTATAAAGCTCAATTTACTTCCTAATTTAGCATTAGCAGAATCCACCCAACCTTAGAATGTCATATCATCTCTTTTGGGAGATGGGGAAAGGATAATTTTTTCTACAAAATTTAAGTAACAGGATTTTTTTTTTTAAAGGTTGCTCTTCACAGGGGATTGCATTACAGCTCTTGAGTTTGAATGTTATGACAAAACATTGAAGGACACTACATAGATTGCCTTGATCTTGTTTAAATGAAAGAAACAAATTTCCATCCAAGGTGTAGGCATGCTTCTACACAAAATATGTTAGCTTCTAGGAAGAAACAAATGGAAAAAGGTGGGTGTACGAAAACTGTGGAAGCATGTTTGCATATGAGGTTTTACTATCCAATTGATGCCAGGAAACAAGTAGTAAACCATTCAAGTCATAAGTATGAAATCATTACAAAGCATGACCCCATCTTCTGCAGTTTAGCAGTTATGATGCAGAAAACATACTTTTTAGACTGTGCAGACTCAGATAGATCAAAGAATTCCATTGAAACCCGTCCTTCTACAGAACTTAGAGCATATCCTGCAGCAAGACGGAGATATATACAGTTAAATACATCATACAAGAGTTTGAAAAGCAAATATAAGAATACTGGACAAGTGTTCCAAATAACTACATGACAACCGTTCTACTAGACTAGCTAGCCTTTAATTAAGCCAAGAGTAGCCCAACACGAAAAAAACTAAAACACTACAGAAAAAAAGACTAAAACTGCATCCTGACCAGTAGTCCATACTAGTAGTTGAGCCACTGTAGATCAGCTGACAGAAATTAATCTGTAGCTCAATCAGCAGGTTTCCTACATATAGGGAATATTTGCCAAAAATGTCTAGCACATGACTTTCCAAGTTCATGAACACTTGTACTCTGTAACTTTCTACATATAGGGAAATATTTTTGTTCAAATTTATATGACAAGCACTTCTTTTGTGAATTACATTGGGCAACATAAATATCTAGAGGATAACACATTTTAAGATTCAATCTGCTTTCTCCAAACAGACAACACTTCGTCAAACACACCAATCACATTCTACCATGCCACATACTCCCTCCATCCCAAAATAAATGTCATTTTAGCTTTTCTAGATACCTTCGTTTTGATATGTATCTAGAGACAGCGTATGTAGATATATATCAAAACGAATGTATCTAGGAAAGCTAAAACGACATTTATTTTGGGACGGAGGGGGTAGCTCATATATGTCATGGGTCATGCATAGCTATGTTTTCTTTCTAGAATTAAATGTATAGCTATTAGCTAAACTATAATGCTTAGAGACCTCTTTACCTTGTATAATGCTTGCACCGCCTAAATTAAAATACACATGTTCAAGATCAATGGAGTGGAAGACTCAGATATCTAATACAAAGAATAAACTCTCACAGCAATACAGCATGGACATACTAATTATGGGTTATTACGTCCATCCTGCTACTGATCTAATGGACATACCATGACGAACTAACAATAAACAACAAGTAGAAGAGAGAAAATTAGAGAGCCTAATCTGCAACTTGAAATTTGGATGGGCCAGACAGAGACAGGAATAGGAAACTACTCACAGAAGTTGAATGAACAGGTACAAATTATAGTCGTCCTGCTTAGCATTTAATGAAAACCATACCACGAAAATTACAGAAACGAATGTGATAATCCAGATCTAATAGGTCTCCTTATCATCCATAGTTCGTAACAACTTAAAGGAAAGTGATCAAGCCGAGCATTGTCAAGGTTTCTAAACATTCATAGGAATATCAACATTACATTAGGAGGAGCCTCCTCCATAATGAAATTTGAATTATTTATATGGAATCTAGACGTGTCCTTAATTTCTATCCCAGATAAAATGGCCAAACAGAGGTGCCCAAACGATTATAAAGGCAATCCATGAATAAAAAATTGGCGCATTTACTGTTGTTCTATTATCTGTACAGTAGGTACAATAAAAAAATGAAGAAATGTTGCCAATTAGCAAACTAATCAAGGGTGGAAGCTGTTACCTGTCCCGTTGGGGAAACATCGAACACATCGTGTTTGATATTTCAAAGATGAGTCTCTCTTCTGTTCAGGTTGAGACATATTGCGCAGATCATAAATGTTGACATGCCTTCCTGCTGTTGCAACAACCAGCCTATTTCCTACTAATGACAGAGAATACACGCGTTCTGGCTGACTATATGTCCCAACAAGTGTACGCTCCGGCCCACTCACTCCTCTTGGATCCCAGCATTTAACAGTTTTATCCCAGCTTCCAGTAATGACTTGTCCTAAACAAACAGCAGAATGTTCAGTTTAGACTTATTAGGTGGTGGCTGATAAAAAAATCAGTTAAGTAAAAGGAACCCAAGTACATTAAAGTTTCTTGAGCGTTCTATTTCACACTGGCTGTATGATATATTCTTATAAGTCGTTTAAAATAAAATGAACACAGCTCCCAGAAAAAAGACGACATGCTAATCAATTTTAGCAAATGAAAGATATGTAGCAACAGAGTAACCAAAAGAGACATCTATAAAACCCTCAACCCAAATACAAAGCCAACCAGTCATTGAAAACTGTGCAGAATGAAATTCGTGTTGCAGACCAAGTAACAAGAAAATAATGTGTCCACCAGCCTAAGGTTAATTCTTTTTTAAGTACATTTGTATTCACTATTCAGTGTTTCAAAGGCGTCAAGGCGAGCTGTGCACGCTTTACACTGTTTGCATTTTCTTAATTCAGGTATGAAAACAATTAACAATGTGTTCCATTTACTGAAACATAAGGTTTGACTGCATCGGGCTGCACAACAACCTTGCAGTGAAAAAGTAAAACTATAACATAAATACAAAAACAATTAAAGAGGAACAGAAGTACCTGCAGCATAAGAGTATTCCACGCAACGAACAGGAGCATCATGTCGCCCAAGAACATCTTCTTTTGCTGAACTAAATACTAACCTGAAATAAATTATACAGGCATCGTACTAGTTAGATGTACTCAGAACTCCACACAAATGAATGTTTTATAAGAGAAGGCAAATACAAGTGTATTTGCAGGCAACCAACTATGGAATTAGTTGCATTCAATAATCAGGTCTCAATGTTAATGAATATCCCAGACAACGCAAGTGTAAGTGCATTTACAAACAACCTATTATGGAACTAGTAGTATTCAATTGCAAGATATGGGCATACTGCTCTTAAATCTTACCTGAAGCATTTAATTCACATGAAACATAAAAGTAAATATTGGCATATTGCCTGTTGGTCTTACCAGCTGCATTTAGATTTGGTTTCATGATCAGTTGATTTATTTTTTTAAAAAAAAGAGACATGACCAATTCCAACTTAAATATATAAGATATCTAAAGCACCATACATCTGTAATTCCAGAACAGAATCCTGTAGATACAAATTGATATACAGTTTTTGTTTAGTTATGGCTATGAACAATCCTTTCCTTTACGTGAAAGAAACATAAAAAAAAAGTTGCTCTATAGAAAGCTTAAGACATGCACTGCATAGGCACATTTGTCTTCCCTGCAAAGGACATTGACCAAGTAATTATAACAAAAGCCACTCATTGGACCACATGCGATTTTTGCAACGGCAGTGCATTTCTCCACAAATCGGATGGAAGGCAAGTGCGGAACTAAGGCAGGAATGGAAGAAAAAAAAAACTCACCTCCGCACGGTGTGGTCGGCTCCAGCGCTGAACCCCGAGGAGTCGTCGTGGAAGCAGCAGTCGAGGACAGCACCGGGGTGCACGAACTCCCCCTTTAGGACGTCGGCGTCGGCGTCGTAGAGCCGCACCGTCTGCAAAACCCCGGACCAGATCAGGCCGGCCGGATCAAAGAGCTAGGGTTTAACGAGCGGAGGAAAAGGGGGCGGACGAGAGAGAGAGAGAGGAGGGACCGTAGCTCACCTTGTCCCATGAGGAGACGAGGAGGTTGTTGCTGTGGTTAGAGAAGCGGAGGTTGGAGATCCCGTCGGAGGGCGGGTTGGCGAGCTCCTTGCCGCTGCCCATGGCGGCTGGCGTGGCGGCGGCGCTCATGGTGGCAGGTAGTCGAGGAGGAGGAGGATGAATCGAGCTAGGGTTTGGACGCCGGGCGAGGATGGATTCGAAATTTGAACGCGCAACGGCCGAGGCTAGCACGAGGGAGGTCGATGTGGGAGCGGATGGTTTAAAGAAAAGTTTTGGGGAATTCTGGATTCGAATTTTGAACCACGGCGGAGTAGCTTGGAGGGGGAGAGAGGAGAGGAGGGAGACGAGGCGAGAAGATTCCACGGCGTGCTCCTCCGGTTCCCTCGGCGTGGGCCGAGGCGGTAACGGTATGCCCTTGTTGGGCCATGCCCGCCCTGGCATTTCGTGAAACATTTATCTCCTTTTCAGTTTGGCAATTTTGTTCTTTTTACTACTCGTTCTTATTAAGATGTCATACATTGTGTCCTTAGATTTAAAAAATGTACCCTTATATTTAGGTCTTTATACATTTTTTCACTAATTATGTGGAAAGTATGGTCCCAAACTTGGAACAAGCCCACATAGTCCCATAGAATAAACTAGACTGGCCCATGGCGTTGCGGCGGTAAGTAGAATAGTAGATACAAGAATTGTGGCAATAATATGCATGATTGCCCTATCCATCTTTCAGTTGAAATGACGTGACACGAAACCTATACATTAAAAATTTAAATATATTTTATCGCAAAAAAAATTAAAATATAATTGTTTTGGCTCTCCAGGCAACTTCCAGCAGAAATTGTGGTTTTAAACAAGAAGCATGCATGGTTTTTTGTGCGCTGTGACTATACAAATGACCCTACAATCTCAAAAGGAAAATCACTTATGTTGAGGGACAAAAAAAAATGCTAAGCATATATGTCATATGCTAGCTTCACAACCAAGTGGTGGCAAATTCTCATTAACAGTTTTGAGTTTGTGAAATTGCTAGGTGCAACGTCCCGCGCACATAGCCACCACGCCACAAGGCACCTCGAAGAGGTGTCCCGCTCCTCGTGTGTTGCATGTGCCTTTTTTTGGCACGTCTTGCCTGTATGTCCTTGCTCTTATCAGAAGGGAACCGCGTGCTAATACAAACGATATGGGACTAAATGACTAATATATCCCTGCTTCGTTGATTCTGGAGTACCCTTCCCGTGCCCGGCCCAGAGAGGGAAGGCTTTAGGCCCGTGGGCCAATGTGTTTGTTCCACGTGGGCCAACGCATGGGTACTGGCAGAAAAATAAGACCAAGCAAACGTGTTGCTGAAAGACATCTATTCACAAGCCGAGCGACGTTCATATAAATGCCTGCATTGGAGTCTTAGCAGAACACCGCCTTTGCCGCATGCACGGGAAATGCTCCTACTTGACAGGGCGCACAATCCTTTCCATGAAAACCGACTCTTTTGGAGCAAACAATTTCAAGCACGACCTCTATACAAGTGTTTCTCAGTATTATCAATACAGGAACATACAATTAATCAATGCATCAATGCCGGCGTATACACAACACTCGACTATACAAAACTCCAGGCAGACCGGAAGGTTCTATCCGTATTGCTCGTCCAAGATGTTTTGCTTCCTCACCTGCGCCAGTGCAAATTAGCTACAATTTCGACAGTTAATAATCTGCTTCATCAGCATCATAAAGTATGACAGAAACAGCATATGCTTACATGAGCAAGACGACGTTCTTTATTCAGCTTTAGGGCTCTTTCTTTCTCTTCTTCAGATCTAAATATTTTCTGAATGTAGACAGATAATTCTTTTAGCGATGTCTGGATAGCTATCTAAACAAAATACAAGCGAGTAGCAGGCTAAGAACTTAACTAAACCTCGCTTTGGAGCAAGTAGATTAGTTATCTGAACACAACTTAACTAGAAATTATAATTCCTTTTCGAACAACTCAGAAACAATACAATGAAATTGTACTGTAATACTGGTGATTAGTTTTCACAGCAGTGCAACTTACTAAAACAAAATTCAAAACTTGCTTAGTTTTGATAATACTTCAACAAATACATTTAACAATAATTCTCAAAAAACATAATACCACACAAAAGACAAAACCCATGGTGTAGATACACCCACCCATATTACTTAAACAGCAAACTGAGAATTAGTGAAGGTAATAAGAAATCATTATTGCCTTATTGGCAATTGTTAGTGAAGACACCACTACAGAGTAACTCTGCGATCCTGACCTTCCGGTTCAGTAACCCCTAAGTTGTATAGTATCATTACCATACCAAACTAATTTCTAATTAATATGCCACAAATTATAATTTATAAGCAAGGTCATGAGAATCGAGCAATAGCTCGTCTGGTAGAGCCTCCAAAATTGAGCCTGTCCACCCGGGCTCTAACCCTGGTGCTCACAGGCCATGTGAGTACCTCCCTAAAATGGTTTTGGCACTCCCCTATCTTAAGGCAATGCCATGGAAACATTTTTTTAGAAAGCGTGGTCATCCAAGCTGTGAAAAGGTTACCTTTTCTGTGGTTGACATTTTTTCAATACGATCAATTTTGATGTCAAAGATATCATGCAGCAAATCATTGTCCTGCACACACAAACAGAAAATTTTAAACAAAATTACACCAAAATACAACATTTCACAGATGAATCAATATGTGGATGGCTCTGTTTGTAATAACCTGTGCATGCTTCAGGAATCCTCGTCCAAGAAACCGCCTCAAATAGTTCAACTAAGCAGCAGACAAATCCCATTAAATTTATAAATTTAGAGCACAGTAAAGAGAGGTAGAGGACGTCCTAAATTGACTTGGGACGAGTCGGTTAAGAGAGATCTTAAGGAGTGGAATATCTCCAGGGATTTAGCTATAGATAGGAGCGCTTGGAGATTAGCAATCAACGTGCCTGAGCCGTGATCTTTTTCTTTTTCCCTAACTCTACCTTTTGTCTTTTTTTTGCCTTTTTATGTCTCTCTTATCCTTGTTTCTTTTGGGTTTCATCTCTAGCCTACCCCAACTTGCTTGGGACAAAAGGTTATGTTGTTGTTGTTGTTGTAGAGCACAGTAGTTTATGAAATCAATGCAAGAAGTGAGCACCTGTATTGATTCACGCCATGATGTAACTCGTAAAATGCCATTCTTGCCTGAAATCCTAAGTGATTCTTCAGGGCATTCACCACTCTGGAAAAAGAGAATTAAGATTTGGTCTAGTCTGAGATTGGAGGATTCGAGAAAAGTAGATGAAGTAAACCTAGACCTTAATAAAATCTGAGATTCGTTGGAATAAGTCTCTCTGATCATTAAGATTTTTCTTGTCAGCACCTCTGCCCCCAGCCTCCATAGATAGATTATAGACTAGACCAGATATTTTGGCCTTCAATGCTTGCATATTCAAGAAAAGTTGGTTCTTAGAACCACTGGTCTCTCTGGTGTCACTTTCAAGATCAGCTTCTTCACTAGAGGAAACATTTAGCAGTTTTAGCTCAAAACACACAGCTAATGCTTCACCAGCAGCAATCCGCACAGCACGATCCTCTGCTTCAAGAAGACTAGAGAGAAACGTAATTGGCCTACATGAAGGAAGAATATAAAGATATTGCTTCATGAGAAATTTTACATGCAACAGAAAACAGTGATTGAAGAAGCTTTCACTAACTCTTTCCAAGAATCAGTATTTCTCCTGGATGAACCAACAGTTGTTAAAAGAAATGCCCATGCAGATACGGCAGCTGCTAATAAAGGAGGCTTCGGTTTTCTGACAATGCCAACCTGTAAATCACCCCCCCAAAAAATTAAGTTTAGAAGAAACTGGATGCCGTACTTTCTGTTTATTACTATCCGAGAAAAAACTATGGAGGTCAGTGGGCCTTACATTTGATCCTGATTTTGGATGGATCACATCCCATATGGCTTTCAAAGATAGCTGGGTTTCAGCAAGATCAGTTGCACCAACAAATGTGACAACAGCTAAGCAATCAAGTGCCTACAATCATTCAGTTTAGATTAACTAGACCGAAGTGCACATAAATTTGCTAGAATAACACAAAAAAAGAGACAAAATTTCAACATACAGAGATCATCTTTGGTGCATCGGGCCAAGTTTGGAGGATTCTCAAAAGCTGTGGATGTGACTCATCCATTATTTCATGCGAACTACTTCCAGTACCTAGTGTAATTGCCAGTAAGCCTTGCAGGTACAAAATGAAGGGAAAAAAAATCAATATGAGCATATCACAAATCCTGCTGCAGTGAAAATGACAAAGCGTGGAGAAGAATACTAACCAATGGCTCGACAAGCCAGACACACCTCCTTTGTAGATCCCTTTTTAATTGAATTGGTGAATTGGCTCAATAGTGTGACATATCTTTAAAGAGGAAAAAAATCTATCAGGTACAGTTAACAAAAAACTAGAGTATAACAAAGGACAGAACATGAATACTGCATTTCTGAGGTTACATCTTCCAACCCTGAGGATGCACAATATATAACATATCCTGTCTGTTCACTAGTCCAGTTATATACAATACTAAGGAATCATATTAACTTACTTGTTTTCCACTAAACCAACAAGCACAAAACTTTCAAAAGCATCAACAAGAGCACCCAGTGCCTTCTCTCTGGTGGATCCCCTGCATAACTCATGTGATATTGAAGTAAACAAAAGTTAGTAATATTACTTGATCATTCACATTAGCAATTGGTAAATTCTCTGCTCAACATCAGACAGATATTGCAAAGAGAAATTCCACAAGCAAGTCTTTATGATCATAATACAACTGGAAGTAAATGTTACAAGTAAATATTACAGTTCAATTTGACAATTCAAACTCTTGTCCACAAAAAAGGTATATATAATTGGCTATTACAAGGAATTGTAGCGAATTCACCAGTCAAAATATTCTAACAGTAACCTATGAACAAATAGACAAGCACAAATATGCATGTCCGTCATTTATGAACCACCACCAAGGATAAAGCTTAAAGGCAAGGAAAGGTGCAATTTTCAGTATTCTTGAACCGTTGTCAAGGATCAAGTTTAAAGGGAAAGGAAATATGCAACTCAAAATTTACATGAGATGTGAAATATTCCTAGATGTGCTAGAAATGTGGTCACATGTCTTGACAAATCATAATAACTATACAAAATAAAGCTATTTCCACGTTGCTAATTACTAGCCATAGGTTACAATTGTGAAAGCATAAAGGTAAGCTATGGATAATTGCACAAGGCCTATCTGAGCATGTAGAAATTGTAACATCAGGACTCAGTGAACGCCAAACTTTGCCACCTACCGACTTTTGCGCAAGAGAAAACTTGGCACAAGAACAAAAAGAAAAGAGACAGCTAACAGCAGCAAAGTAGAAGAAGTTGTTTTCTCTCTCTAACACACATTTGTTGGAGTGTCGATTAAGAAACTAGACAATATATAGAGTTAGTGCCAAGAGAAAATGTATTGTAGAGGCTACCAGTTATGTTGTCTAGATATATGATGTGGTTACTTCCAAAATAATTTTAAACGTAGTGTTGTAACAGCACATGGCAACTCATAGTTGGACATTTTGACAACAACATGAATAAGCTGATAGCCAAGCAAACATGAACATTAACAGCTCAAGCTGAGATGATTAAGGTTATGCAATCTGTACCCAAACAATCAAATAGTGGTCCAACTAACAATGGATACAGCAACAGTAACAGTCTAACAGACGGCGGCACGGCGCTGACAACCATCGAGGGGCTCACCTCTTCTCGTAGAGGTCATCGATGTACTTGTCAAGAACGAATTCTTGCGAGCTGACATGCTCGGTGGCCTGCGCGAGCTGAAGGTCAGACAGCGCAGTCGACATCGAGGCCACGCTATCGGCATCGCTGCCGCCGTCAGGCAGCTCATCGGCAGCACCGCCGCCTCGGCCGCCCTTGTTCCTCTTGCCTAAAAACAAACCACACCTAATTACTCACAAATTACCAGGCAAACAGCACACAGCCAAAGCCAACCAACCAAGAAAGCCCACGAAATGGACGGGGCGATACATACTCTTGCCCATGGCGACGGCCGGGCGGCCCAAGAAGCAAAGAGTCAAAGAAACGGCCGGAGATCAGGCGCAGAGGTAGCGGACAGGTCAGCGGCGGGTCCGACAGAGGGAGGGGGCGGCGAGGAGGAACCGGGACGAAGAGCTGGAGCTGGAATTGGAAGGAGAGAAACGGAGGAGCTCGCCGTCGGTGAGGTCGGATTGGCCGTGGAGATGCTGAGCCATGTGAAATCGGGCGACGAAGGGGAGGGTTGGACGAACGGAGCAGGGGAGAGGGAAATTTTTCTTGCTTGTTTCCTTTGGCCTTTGCCCCCTAGTTTTGCTGTCCTCGTCGACGAGAGGTAGCGGAGGACTCGGCCTGGCGCCCACCAAAACAGCGTGCAAATCGTGGCCCGCCGTTCGCTCTCGCTGGAATGGACAGCAAGTCCACACCTCTCAGAGAAATGCACTCGATACGACTGCTACAGTGTATTCCCTCCTATTTCAACATACATGTTTTCAACATATCGATACAGATTTTTGACCAAGAGTATCTATAATAATACGATATTTCAAAAAAATATTTTCAATGGTAAATCTGGTAATTCTTTTTATTTCGATGCTCAAAGTTTAAAAGTTTAAATGGAAGGAATTCTAAAATGGCATGTATTTTTTAATGAGGTTATACTCAAGAGTCTAGTTTGGTGGCGTTAGACAATTCAATCGAGCACATCAATTACTCAAACTTCAGAGCATTCTCTGTTTGATATAGATGAAACATAACAAACTAAGACACAATCGACAACCTTAAGCTCCCAAATTCCAACTATAGCCTTTAGACTGCACAAAACTTTTATCGCCATCGCGTCCTCCAGCCTCCTCCCCTTCCCTGTCCCTCGCAACATAAAGGAAAAATGAAGAGGGGTCAAGTCTATTATTTTCAATCAGTTTTCAAGTTTGGGCTTAAATCTCTTAAAACATTGAAAGAAAATCGACAACTTTTGACACAAATATTTCAACTTCGAGCTCAAACAAATTAGCACTTTGATAAGTCAGCAATGTTGAACCAGCAAAAAATAAAATAATGTTGAAACTTGTAAAACTAAACTTTGCATTCGAAGAAAATTGGGAGTTTCCTTTGGCACTCATTTCTACGTTTTATAACAAGAATGTGTTGCCGCATATTTCCTGTGTCCTACACAAGAGTGATAGGAAGCGGTTTCTATCTTTCCTTGCCTATTAATGATAACCACATAACAATTCTAATGACCAGAGCCCAGGGTTTACATGTGGCGATGCATGTTGCTGAAAAGCTCATATGCTGCAGGAATTGGTCAAGACAAATGGAGAACTGAAGATCAATTCACCTTTGAAGGGTTTGGACCATCCAACTTTACAAGAAACTTCTGAAATAACCAATGCAACTTGAAGTTGTGCTTCATACAGAGTGTGAAACAAGGCTCATTGTTTGCAACTCAAACAAGAGCTTCATGTAAAGCTGGTAACCCCAGCAGCTACCTCAATTTGCTAACTGTTTCACTATAAGGAGGAGGGAAAACTACAAAGAGTAAGACAAAAAGAAGAAGACAGAATATAACCACAACCCAATGTAAAACCTTGGGAATCCATGTACTCATAATTAAATCAGGGCACATTCTTCTCTCAGAGTATGGGTACTCTTCCAGCTGAACACTGGCACCACATACACCTAAACGGTTTTCTGCTCATGACTGCTCCCAAATTTGCTACCAATCTGAATTACAAAAATGAAAGCCAAATTTTGAACTCATCCTGCAGAAAAAAGAAGTAAATGCAGCAAATAAGCCATGCTGCTAGCCTCCTGGCAAGTCAGGGGAAAAAAAATATGGGCACTAATGCTCTAAAGTGCACTGGTACCTCTCAATTCGCATGATAATCCTAGTGCTTTGCTTGGCCACGTAGATATTATGACTGCACATTGTTTGACCTGATGCAGCAACCCCATGTTCATCCAGTGCCTGTCAATAAGTTAAACTCAACATACAAGAATGCTAAAATGTTGTAATGTCAAAACTGTCACAAACTAACTTATCCGAACTGTCAAAATTATCACAGATTCCTCAGCACCAAGAGCAAAAGAGAAACTGGTAGTTTAGTACAGTTGGTTTGGAGTATGGAGAGGGCCCAGGCAATCTTACCAGACGTTCCAGCTTAGAGTCAGGCATTGTTGTTGGCCCTTCCATAGGGCATGGAAGTCACTGTTACATGCCCCGCTATCAGTAAGAATGGCTTCTTGCTAGAGAAGTGTACAGGATCTACAAACCAGTTGGAGACATAGTAACTCAGTATGCCATTAGTTGAGTTCTAAAGCAAGATATAATTCCAGAGTGAAATGTACAAATTGACCACCATAAACAGAGTACTATGTGATAACTAAATTACTTTATACAAATTAAATTGTGCATAAGTTTACCACAAGGCATGACAACCAGAGGGCACTATATTAACACAAGTGAAGCATAGTCAGCAATTGCCAAAGGGCTAAAGTCAGAAAACTTAAACCACAAGGATACTTTCTACAGCTAGTTCTGTGATAAGATAGCTGTACTTTGTTTACTAAAAAATTAAAAATATTTCAGGATTACATTAGTCAAGAGAAAGGTCTGATACAGAGCTATATACTCCATCTCCTAAACAGTTAGGTTTCTTTAAGCTGAAAGTCTCCTCTCTCTTTTCTTCCTCTAGGAAAAACATGTTTTCCATCCAGTTACAATATTCCATATTTAACTACGACATAAAACAGATAGAAAGATAGAGTGGCAGAAGAGAGCATTGTAGTGATGTACCTCTGAAAGTTTGAGTAGCTCGTAGGTCACTGCAACATAACAGAATGAAAAAAGAAGCAGCAAAATGATCAGATAGAAAACTAAGATCAAAAGCACTTTTTTTAGCAGGATCGTTTTTTTACCACATCCTAATTACAAGAAGAACCCACCGTAGAAACCAAAGCCAATAGAGAAGGGCCTGGAAGAAAGGGACTGAAATGCCGGTGGGAGGTGGCATTGGCAATTTCCCCTATGCCCTGTCAATCCAACTGTAGCCAGCATTCTTTGAAATTCTTCTGTCGCGCATCATACTCCTAATCTCTGCTGATTTGGCCCAATCCCCTTGAGCTGCGAGTGTGCTTGACAGCTGCACATACAAACTGGAATGTGGTGACACTTCTGTTTCCATCAGTTTCTTTTCCACCTTGTGCAGCAGAGCCTCATTGCCCTGGGCTTTGCAGCCTCCAATAATAGAAGTCCAACTAAGTGTATCAGCTTTGAAAGGCATGTTCTCTATGAACTCAACTGCTTCATCCAGTCGACCTGCACGGACTAAAAGGTCAGTCACACATGCATAATGCTCAGCTGATGGACTCACACCAAAATCTTCCTTCATGGTAAAACCATCTCAGTCCCTCTGCCACAAGCCCAGAATGGCAGCATGCTGAAAGGACACCAACCAATGTCCGTTCACTTGGTTTCACACCCCTGCTTTGCATCAACTTTAGAAGTTCCAGTGCCTCATGTCCATACCCATTAGAAGCATAACCTATCAGCATTGAGTTCCACAAGACTTCATCTGGATTATCAATTCCATCGAAGATCCTGCAGCCATTGGTCAAGTCGCCACATTTGCAGTACAGGTCAATGAGTGAGGAGGCTACAATATTGTCAGACTGCAGGCCAAGTGCAATAGCAAGACCAAAAATCTGCTCCCCAAAACTTATAGAGCATATGGTGCTTGATGCACTCAGAACACTGGATATAGCAACCTTGTCAAGCCGCAAACCGAGCCGATGCATCTCACAGAACAGCTCCATTGCATCAAGAGCATGCGCATTTTGGCTGAACCCAACGATCATAGAATTCCATGAGATGACACTCTTGCGAGGGTTCATATCGAAAACTCTTCTAGCCTCATCTGTTCGGCCACAGTTCGAGTATACAGTGATCATTGAGTTGAGCACAATGGTGTCATGATGCCTAAGCTCACTGAAAGCTTGGCAGGCATCTGCCCAGAGGCTGCATTTTGAGTAGAAGTCAATGAGAGCACTTGCTGCTATCAAGTCATTGACAGCCCCACTCTTTAAAGCACACCCATGTGTCTGCTGCCCAGGCTTCAGCATGCCTAAAAACCCACACGTATTCAGAATACTGGCATAAGTTGAAGAATTAGGCAACATGTCTGACCGCAACATTCTTACAAAAAGAACAAAAGCACCATATCCGTGGTAAGCGGGCACACAGCCAGAAATAAGAGAATTCCATAAACCAATGCTGGGTTTCTCCACCTTATCAAAAAGGCATAACGCCTCCTGCAACTGTCCACAAGATGTGTAGCCATGGAGCAGAGCAGACAATGAGAATTCATCAACATGTTTTAATCCATCATGGACACGGCGAGCAGAGTCCAAATCCCCACACTTGCAGTACATGTCAATCAATGCACAACCCAATACCGAATCAACTTCAACCTTGGAAACCACCATTCGAGCATGTGCTTGCCTCCCAAAATCATACTTCATCCGATCAGCACAAGCGCCAACAACTGTGGTAAGCACGAAAGGGTCATTCCAGGGTGAGGAGATCATTTCAGAATTGCATTGTGGACCAATCCTCTTGAGCAAAGCAAATGCCTCATCCACCCGGCCACACCGGACATATTTATGCAAGACAGCATTGCAAGCCACGGCGTCCTTCACCGGCATTTCATCTAGCAGGTCACAGGCCATGTCAAGATCCCCAGCAGCGGTCAAGCCGGTTATCACCGCATTCCAAGAGAATGTGTTCCTGTCGGGCATGGAACGGAACACACGAAGAGCCCCGTGGTGATCTCCACATCTAAAGAGGGCGGTGATGAGGGTGTTGTAGGAGAAGTAGTTCTTCGCGGGCATTTCGTCGAACAGGAGGCGAGCATCGCGGGAGTGGAGCGGAGAGCCGCGCGCGTACATGAGGAGGACCGAGTTGGTAGGCGGGAGGGAGGAGGGGACGTGGCCGGACTTGAGAAGGAGCTGGTGGAGCTGTCGGCCGGCGGCAGCGCTGCAGGAGCGGAGAAGCTGGATGCAGGAGGGGACGTCGACGGCGACCGCCATGACAACAGCATTAATGTGGGAAAACTGGAAAGGACGGGTCACGACTCACGAGGGCGGACCCAAACGCAGGACGGCCGCCCTATCTAAACGCCGGCGGGAGAACCTCCAGCTCCAGTCCCCTCTCGGAGCTCCGAGCCCCAAGCGACAGGTGCTCCGCCGGGGACGAGGGAAGAGGCGCCTGCGGCCCTTCGTCCGTCCAGTTTAGGAAAGAAAAGGAAGCACGAATGGTAATTGGGCCGACCTAAGACAACTCTACAATACTACAATAGAGAGCCAAGGAGAAGGGAAACGAGCCCATTTGGCCTGCCACTGCCACCGGTCCAAATTCCGCAAGCAAATGTGGATGAAGTTGGTTTTTATGTCCAAAGTAAATGAATGCAAAACGTTTATTGGTATAAAATTATAAATGGAATGGAAATTTGAAATGTGATTAATTTGAAGTACCCCATGATTTAAAAGACCATTCACTAATTGATCTATTTTTTATATGCTGTTATTTTATCTTTTGATAGTATATTAAATTACATGATGCAAAATAGTCATTTTATCATCACGACCGCGGTACCGTCTTGTTTCTTTATGTTTTTTTTATTCATTTACCGTCTCTGCTCTAGATTAATGATCTAACAGAAATATGATTTTGTATTTCTTTGTCTTCTGGTAAGTTTGACAAGTTTTAAGTAAGAGTTAAATACACCGGCAGCCCTCGAACTTGTCCCGAGATGCCACTTAGGTCCACGAACTCGCAAAATCGAAATCTGGCACCCTGAACTTGTTAAGTTGTGCCACTTAGGTCCATACCTCTTGACGGGGCGCCTAATGGCATGAATATATGCAAAAAAGCCCTCCAAATTTGCTATCTTCTCCTCTCCGGTACAGACAAGTGGGCCCAAGGGGGACCGACCGGGTCAAGGCCGAGCCGAGGCCTTGACCGCGCGGCCATCGCCCGCGCGCGCGCCCGGCGCGTCGCGGCGGCGAGCCGACCGGCGGCAAGGGGCCGCGGGAGGCCGGGGTCGGGCGAGCATGGGCAGGGGGCAGCGATGCGGAGCTCACCCTGCAGCTTGCCGACGAGGAGGAGGCGAGGAGGCGGCTCCCCGCGGCGGACGGCGGCGGCGGACCGGGAGCTCCGGCGGCGGCCCTGTACAGCGAGAACGAGAGGGAGATGAGGGCCGGCGAAGGTCAAAGGAGGCTCGAGGATGGAGGAGGTGCAAGGAATTGAAGGGAGTCTCACCGTCGGCGACGAATTCCGGCGAGGAAGCTTCGGTGGGCTCCAATGGTGGCGACGGCTTGGGTGAAAAGGAGCTAGGGTTTTGGCCGGGGATGCTTGGGGCTTTAAAGGGAGAGAGGAGGGGCGCGGATGGGAGCCGAGGCGCAGCTCGGGGGCGCCGTTGGCTGGTGACCGGGGGCGACGTGGCCATCGCCGCCCCGCTCGCCCAATGCAAGCGCGAGAAGGAGTGGGAGAAAGGAGGGAGGCGAGCGGTGTCGGGCGAGGCGGGCCGACCGGAGGCGAGCGGCGTGCGTGGGAGCACGGCGAGCGCAAGGTGTGTGGAGGGGCTCTCGCGGAGGCCGTCGGGACCGCCGCTGCAGGAGTCCGCCGGGAGCGCCGCCGCCCCATTGCCTGCCCTGTTATGGCCGCCGTCGGGCGGCCGCGCGAGGCCGGGGCTGGGCCCTGCCCTGCCGCCGCGACCAGAGGCGCATGGAGGCGGCCGGCCACCGGGCTGGACAACGCACAGGAGGAGGCGGGCGGCCGCC
>CM014278.1:96355715-96424919 GCA_004135705.1 Alloteropsis semialata | reverse complement strand
TATATAGAAAATGATGTGCATAGGATTTTCCCTAGACATGGTGGCCTAGCTATATATACTATGTATGGTTACATAATCTATATAGAAAATGATGCGCATAGGATTTTCCCTAGATTTGACCTACTTTCGTGGGGAGAAAGAAAGAAAGAAAGAAGCCCCGAACCTCCCTAGCATTAGCCGGTACATCTTAGGCTTTAATCGTTGAAAAATCTCCATCAAGAAAAAGATGGACACTAGACAGCTAGTGGGGTTCATAGCTAGTAAAAACCAGCAAGATGAGCCGGTTGGTAATGTAGAGTATATGTACCTCCAAAGCCGATAGCTTTTACGGTTTCACCAAAGTAAATGATCTAACCACACGGCCACACCGTCCAAAACTTGCCGTTCATCTGTTGATGCTGCTCCTAAGTTTGTAATAGCCATTAATTGCTGACCATTTTGTCCAATTTTGACTCTGATACCTTTTAACTCTTATATTTGTCCAATGTTGACCTTATACCTTTTAAATTAAGCACCCCCAATTAACTATCCATACCATGTAATTTTGAACCCTGAGTTTGTGTATGCAACATCGCATCGTTTTTCTTTCCCTCCAAGTTGGTGGGAGGATTTTTTTTCCTTCTTCCCAACCGGGGCCATGAGAAGAGGGAGATTGATAGTTGAACAAGAGGAGGTACATCATACACAGGTGTGTCACTCGAAAATCACCGACAACAGACTCAAAGGTCAAAACTAAACAATATTGAGGTACCACGGTACTAAAACCCCAAGGCCAAAATTAATCGTACACTAGAGTTGAGGGCCTAAATATGGATTTATTCCTGCCCTAAGTATATCTGCGAGAGGATGGATTAATCCTGATAAGATTTGCCGGGCGGCGGACGCTGCTAAACGCCAGTGCGCGCGCACCGCACCCAGCTGAGAAGATCGCGGTCACATCACGCATCCGCGGTAATAGCCCGTAGCCGAGAGCGGATCGCGATGCGATGCGACCCTGGTTGCCTCCAGGCGGAACGCAACGCAACGCGGCATCATATCAGGAACCACCGGGGCATGCAGCAGGGTCCAGGCGCAAACTGCATAGGGAAATATGCGGCGAAAAAGGACGGGATGCCCTGGCAAGTTGCGGCGGTGGGGCTCAAAATATTCCCAAAGGGCAAAAGCCGCGGGCCTTAAAAATTCCCGGAAAACCGATCGGATCGGGAGGGTTTACGTGCAAGAAACAACCACCCGGCCGAGGAGGAGCAAGAGGGCATTGATATACATGTACTACTATTGCCTGGCGGGGGTGTAAAAGAAAGCTACAAAAGTTGGAGCAGGCTTTGCTTTGGCGTGCACCTGCTAGATGCAACGCATCCGGGAGACGATTTGTTGGGGGCAATATTATTATAACCTGAGCGCTTGGCTGGTCCAACTTCCCTTTGAGCTTTTTTTTTTTTTTGAGAATAGAGAGCTTCATTCAATTAACACAATGCAGGTTACAATCATTAGCAGCTCTTCCGTTAACCAAGATGGGAAGCAGTCGTGCCAGTCCTTCACCGGAGAGTCGGCAGACACCTCCTTTACACATCTATCAGCTAAAGAGTTTGCCTCCCTTCTAACAAATTTAACCTCAAAAGAAATAAAAGACCTGCATAGCTCCCTAATATCCCGCCAGATGCCGGCGATAATCGATCTATCTTCTGTCGACGTCTTGATAGCATTCACCAGAATCGAACTGTCTGACTCAAGAATCACATGTGGGAGTCCCAATTGCAGCGCCAGCAGGAGACCATCTTGTGCCGCCCTTGCTTCTGCTACCAGCACTTCATGCATCTGACCATACCATCGTGATTGCGCAGCTAGAACCCTGCCCTGGTGGTCACGTAGCACTGCTGCACCAGCGCCGTAATCATTTGTAGCTTCAAAACTTCCATCTGAATTGATTTTCACCCATCCTTCAACTGGAGGATCCCAGCACACCCTCTGTCGTGGCACCATTGTTGCACCCTGAGGTCCCATGCACATGAGCTCCTCCACAATACCAGCCACATGCTTCACAGCAGCTATGGGGTTCCAGCTGGTTCTTCCATACTCCCTCCCATTGCGGCTCGACCATAGCGACCAGCAGCCGCACACAAACAATGCAGCCTCCTCTTTTGTGCACATCGAGTCCAGGAGCAGGTCAGTCGCCCATGTCACCGGGTGCAAACGTGGTAGTTTCTTTCCCGTAATGCCCTTGACCGTCGCCCAAAATCGTTTTGCCCATGGACAATCCACCAGAACATGAAACAATGTCTCCGAAGGATTTCCACATGCACCACAACTGCTCTCCTCCCGTATGTGGCGTCTGCTCAGTTCAGCATTCGACGGGAGAAAACCATTGATCACTTTCCACCAAAAGATTCGTACTTTCGGTGGAATTCTCAGTTTTGAAATCAGCAGCCACCATCTACCATTAGCAAACGGTTGACCATTCCCCTCCTTGTCCCTATTGCTTCTAGTTTGCTCCTCTTTTAGAAGACGATATGCTGATCGGACTGAAAAAATTCCATTTCTTTCATGCGCCCGGCCCACATATCTTCTTCCATGCTTCTACTTGGTTGGATCTTGAGGATTTCCTCAGCATCCATAGCAATAAAATTCTGTCTCACCAGCTGCTCATTCCATGATCGTGAATCACCCTCAAACAGATCATGGACCATGTTCCCGCTGGCCGTCAGTAACTTGACTCGGGGTTTAAAAGTTTTTATTCCAGGGATCCAATTATCATCCCAAATATTCACTGAATTTCCCGGCCCTATTCGTCGAATCAGACCTTCCTCCAAAGCTTTGCGACCAAACAGGATGGCCCTCCAAGTTTCTGAGCTTTTCTTCTTCCTAGTAGCACTCAAGAAATCAGACCTTGGATAATACTTGCCTTTCAAAACTCTCGAACATAGAGAATTTGGTCGGATCATCAACCTCCAGCCTTGCTTCAGGTGAAGCGTCCCCCGGTGGCGCTCTCCCCGTGGCGGAGGATGATGAGGCGGCGGCGTGGCGTCGTGGAGGGCGAGTCCGCGGCCGCAGGCTCCGCGACGGCCGCCGACGCCTCGACGGAGACGGAGCGTGCGACGGCGGCCCGAGGTGGGACTTCGGGTTTAACTTCCCTTTGAGCTTGTGGGGCACCAGCACCATCATTTCCACTCTACGCAGTGCAGTGCAACTTTGGAAGAACCAAGGTGAAGCTGTTTGCAGCATAGCTTGAAGCTGTTTGCAGTGCACATTCATCTCATTTGATGGGGCTTTGGCTTCTTGAGGTATGTGGGAATCAAAATGAAGCTGGCAGAGAATCATGTAAAGAAGCTGAATCAGTTTTGAAGAAGCTGAAGCTGCTGCAGAAGCATCGAAAATCAGCTTCATGCAGTTTTGGAGCCCACGAAGCTGATTTCGAATTTTTCACCGGCGAAGTGAGATTACTAATTTCAACCACTATTAATGACTTTAACAAAATGTGAATTAAATGTAACCATCATATGATTACAATGACAAGCATTGATAACCAAGTTTTAAGTACGGCGACATATAATTGACGGGCATACACATACACATACAAATAAATAGTTGTACAATGTTTTCGAATCAATGTCAAAAATAAATGGGCGGCAATCCACACATCTCTCGTGCGATGTCAAGACGAACGAGATCCATTCGAGGTTCATTGGGCACATCTGTATCAGTGTCCCCATGCAAACTTCTGAACCGATAGGGGATAGTGGGTTCATATTCCGGGTCCTGTTCAACTCTGAGAAAGTCGTCTTCGTCATCTTGTTCCTCACGGATGAAATTATGAAGACACATGGTCGCACCAACAATCATCTTTTGTGTGTCCACACTGAACGGAGGCATGTTATACAAAATTTTCCACCTATTCTTCCAAACACCAAATGTACGCTCAACTGTGCTTCGGAGACTAGAATGCCGCCGATTGAACACTTCCTCTAACCCACTTGGCGGCTGCGCATTCCTCCACTCCTGCGTATGGTACCTTTGTCCCTTGAATGGAGCCAAGTACCCTTCCCGGTTCGGGTACCCTGAGTCTACTAAGTAATACTTGGGCATTTGAGGATGCGGAAAACCGGTGTCATTGTACATTGCATGAAAAAGGACACTTGTGTCGTGCATGGCGCCCGGTTGCCCAGCCGCTGCATAAGTGAATCGCATGTCGAAATCTACGATTCCGAGAACATTCTGTGTCGGCACTTTGTTCTTCCCAATATACCTAGATCGATCCACGCCAACTGGATTTAGAGGGATGTGCGTACCGTCAAGAGCACCAATGCAATTTCTGAACCAAGGAAAATACCTCCTGTCATGAGCAATCCTTCTCGGAATTGCACTAAAATTCCGATCAACCGGTCTAACATACTCGGTGCCCATTCTCACCAAGGCATTCAAGACCTCATGGAATTTGGCATTAATTGTTTGCGTCGATCTGTTGATTACGCAATTCAAAGTGGCGTGTGTCCAACCGTTCCCACAAATTATTAGGAAGTATGCAAGAGCTTCCTTAGTAGCTACCTCACCTATCGCTTCCAACCCGTACTCATTTTCCAGTAACCATAGGAGCCTTTCAAACATCTCTCTAGTCATCCTAAACATTGTTTTGCACTGTCGTGGGTTGTTTAGTTTCTCATTTATCCAACTCAAGCCACTCTGTATTGGAATATAGCGCGGCGCTCTACTTTTCCGGGATAATAAAGACTTGCATGCCGCCAATGCCCCCGCGATCAGGTTAGTGCTAACGGACCTGTTGAAATCGACGATTCCTCCTGATCGGTTGCCCCTTGCATTTCGCTGACAGCATTGACAAAGGTATTTCATATTAGTCAATTACTCCAAAATGATACAATAAACTCATGCATACATAGAAATGCCACGTCCACATTCACATCACATGAACTCAAGCATATAAAAAAACCCGTACAAAGTATTCGAAGCACCACAAAGTGCATATGCACAGTCTCGTTACATGAAAACATCAGCATAAACACAGCAAACACGTCCACGGCTGCATGAAAACAGCAGCACCAGCAACAAATCCATACGGCACAGTATCATGGAAACAGCAGCATCAACAACAACTCTTTGCAACACAAATCTATACGGCACAGTGACATGGACACAGCAGCAGCAATAAACAGCAGCAGGCTCAAGCACAGCCACAATATCAAGCACCCTTGTTCCTGTTTTCCGCCATCCACTCTTGCTTCTGTTTAAGCCATGTGAACCTTTCCTCATTAGTCCTCAAAGTCATGAAAATCCGCCTTTCAATTCCTTCTTTGAATGCAATAGTGGCTGCAAAGTGTTCCTTGGTCCCTGGCACGGCACCACATTCTCTGACCAATTCTAGGCATTCCTCAATAGACGGTCCTAGGTCCAACTCCCTCCTTTGCATGAAGGACTCAGCAGAACTGGTGTGGCGTGCACCAATCTCAACTAGGTTCTCAATTTGTTCTGATAACCATTCGGTGCTGCCCCTCTTTGGTTTCTTTGCTGTTCCTCTCGTTGCACTGCCTCCTCTCTTGTTGCGGTTGCTAGTCGGAGTCAAATCTTCAGGCTCACTGCTGTCGTGGTTTGTATCTATGGGATCATCATCTTCGACATAGTCAGGATCCTCGTGAACAGAACCTTTAGGATGGGATGGTGGAACCCCACTGCCGACCGACCAATGGTCCTCGCCAGTGTTCGTTATGCCGTCGAACATAACACGTAGCTGCTCCTCATTTTCCAAGGGCTTATTCTTGAACTTTGTGTAGCCTTTGATTCTCTGGAAGACAAAACGAATTGGATTAGCAAGTTGAAAGGTACATAATTAGGAAAATCATACCCAAAAGTAAAGGAATTCAAAAGGTTTCGTACCTCGCTTATGCCCTTCCACCACGAATCAGGCATTTTTATGATCCTCTTGTTGTTATCCCAACCAATTCCAGACTGGTTCGTAAGTTGCTTCCACGTGCTGTAATCCTGCCGCAACCTGTCCCACTTGTTCTTAAATTGCTGTTTACTGTACTCCAAACCGGTACGGTCCTTAAACCTTTGCATCACATTGATGTAACCCGTTTGGTTGAGGTAAGTACTCGTTCGGTTACCCTTTGCAACCTCCTCGGCAAAGAGTTCACATACAATCCGAGTATTATATTCATTCCAATCTGCGCAGCTGTTTGACAAGTGCACAGATATAAAGGATAAACAAAACAGTGTAGCACACATGGTAACATCGAAGGTGCAACTGAAAACAGTGTAGTACGTAAAACATTCATGTAATAAATTCAATCAACAAGCTAGGTAAGACCAATTGAGAGCAGTAGCAACTAACAGGTACCTAAGAGCACACATGGCAAGGTCAGAGGTGCTAGTCAAAAATAGTCTAGTATTAAAGACAGTCTAATAACAAAAGCGACCAACCAGCTATCTAGTAGCAGGATCTGTCCCAACAAACAGTCAACTGGCCCACACATTGATGCAGGATCTGTCCCAAGAAAATTAAGTGCTTCATTAGAAGAAATTAGCTTCTGCAGTCAGTTCAGCTCCTAACTATCACTCAGCCTGAATCAGTAGAATCACAACTCAACAAAGAGGTGTTTAATGATGTGCCCCATCAGTCAAAAACTGTATTGCAGAATTGTAGAGCCTGGTTTGAAGAGCCTACTCAGCTACTGCCTACAAGTACTCTAGACCATCATATTCCACTCATTCCTACTCAGCTACCTCATAGTGTGAAGTGGCCAACAAGAATTGGAATACTTGGGTCATCTGATTTCAGGAGCTGGAGTGGAGACTGATCCGTGTCATAAATCTCTGCATTATCTGCTTGGCCTATTCCTAAAACCTTGAAGCAACTTAGATGTTTGGTGGGAGTGACAGGTAACTACAGGAGGATTATTCTGCAGTATGGGGTTATCAGGAGAAAACTAACTAGAACACTCAGTCAGCTAGTCAAAAAAGATACTAGGGTTCAGTGCACAATTGCAGAGCAACAGGTTTTTCAAATCACTGAAAAAGCTCTAGTGCAGGCACCAGTTGTAGCCTTCCTTGACATTTCCAAAACTTTCATAGCTGAGATAAATGCAAGTGATTTTGGTATAGGGACAGTGCTAATGCTGGAAGGCCACCCAATCTGATATCTCAGTAAATGCTTATGTGACAAGAACAAGGGCTTATGCACATATGAGAAGGAATGTATGGTTGTGTTACACTCAATTTACAAATCGGGATCTTATTTGCGGCATAAGCAGTTTGTTATAAGAACTGATCATAAGAGACTGCTATTCCTGACAGAGCAAAGGGCTACAACAAAACTCCAACAAAAGGCCATGCTGAAACTTATGGATGTAGATTACTGATCATAAGAGAATGCTAATATGGCCTTATCTGTCAATGGGCCTAGATGGTTACTAATACTTCAGGAAGGATATATGGAGTATTAGGATGGCAGAACAAAGTTAGCTGAATGAAGACTGTATTGAAGAAAGGACAAAGGCTTCTCTCTGCACGATGGCATTATAAGATGGATAGATAGATTGTAGGTGCGCAACAAAGCATATATGCATCCATCATTGGGGTCGACAATTTCACGGGATACAAATCTAATATAAGAAATAGGATATTAAGTAACTCCAAATGAATTGTGGGTGCATCTATATGTAACAGTCAATTTGTGCGGGATGAAGCAATGGTAACATGAGTAGGGATTTAGTTCGGTGATTACCCTGCGTCCGTGACATCGACGTCGTCATCCGCCTGTGCTGACCGTGGAGCCCTTGGAGCTCGACCACCTCGACGGCGACGACTGGTGCCTCTGTTCGACGCTGGAGCTTCATCTCCTTCAGCAACCGGCGCGCTCCACGCAGCACCAGGGCCAGCAGGGCGAGGCCACGGCGGAGGCGTTGCAGCAGCCCATGACGGCGGTGAGAACGGTGGTCCGCTTTGCCTCCATTGTGCGTCAGCCACCGGGTTGCTGGACGAAGGGCCCATGCCGTAGACCATGCCTGCGGGAGCACCGTAGTATGGCGGCACAGCATACGGCATGCCTGGAAGGCCGCCGCCGAAGTACCCTCCAGGGGTACCAGCGAGCCCTCCAGGCGGGTACATACCCGGTGCGCCGCCTCCTCCGTACGCTCCGGCGAGGCCACCCACCATTCCAGACGGGGCCATTGCCGGTGCGGGGACTCCGTCGTAAGCTGCACCGCCTCCCGCGTAAGCTCCAGCGCCGCCGGGAGACATGGTTCCTGACGGCACCGCAGCAGCGGCCGTGCCTCCCGGCCATGGTCCCATGTCGGCGTAGACACCGTGAGCACCACCAGAAGAAGGAGGAGGACCGCGCGCACCGGCTGCCGAAGTGCCAGCCTCGCCGGAGCCGCCAAGGAGGTCGCCGAAAAGCTTCATTGGGGATAGGACCGGCGGGGTGCCAGTACCGCCTTCAGCGCCTCCTGCCTCCGCGGCTTCATCAGATCCGGGGACGCCGCCGCCGGATCTCTCGGCTCCCCCAAGAGAGAGCCGCCGCAGCCGCGCCGAACGACGGGGCGGCGTCGCCATGGTCGCCGGGGGAGCTGTGAGGCAGCCGGAGTGCGCGTCGTGGACCGCCGAGCGCTGCCCACCGAGGACCGCCGGCTGCGCTAGGGGAGTAGCGGCGGGGAAGTCGAACGCGCGACGCGGGGTGTGCGGTGGGGTACGCCGGCGCCGTCGCGGGAGCAGAGGAAGGAAGCGAAGCTGCGTGAAGTGGGTGGAAGTGTCGGCGGCCGACAGCAGAAGCGATTCGGCGTGAGAGGAGGCGGCTTCCGCATGTACCCGTTGGGCTCGTGAAGCCGGCCCAGGAGCCGAATCAAATGGGCCAAGATCTACGGTCGCTAGAAGACGCAAATTTTAAGAGGGGCCCTCTCTAGGCAAGCTGTGAAAACAAACTAGTACTACACCATTGAGGCGCAGTTTACATTACTATCTCTTTCAGTGCCCTGTTCAGGGGCTCAGCGATCGCTCCCCCAATTGCAATGCATGATACCCAAGTGATAGTATTGTAATCGCCAATAATGTGCGTGGTGGAAGCCCTGATGAAACGGGTTTGGATTCTAGTCGCCAATCTATCTGCTTCTCGATAACATTGGGCCATAGAGCCACCGTGGCAACTGGCAAGTAGCACCAAGCACAGCTTGCTCCGTTGACGACAGAACCAGGAGGCTACGGTAGTACTAGTAAAATGAGAACCGAGACGGTGCGAAAGCAGCTAGGGATGCGCGTCCAATTGTCGTCCCTTAGGTTGTGCCGCAGGAATGATATTTACCATGCAGGCATCAGATAAGATTACTCCCGCGCGCACATTACAGCTAGTACTCATGATCATTCGCAACAAATGAGATAGGGAGGGGCACAGGTTTACAGCTCGTCGACATGTGTCGAGCACTAGGAGCAGCCATCTGCCGAGAAAAATAAACCAATTGGCAGCAGGGCGATGCGAAATTTCCTAAACACCCGCCGAGGTGGTCGCAATCAGAGAGGGAGAGGGGCGGGGGCGATCACGAATCCGCCGCGGCGCGAGGGTCCACGGCGCGCTGAGTCAGACGCACCCGGGGGGCGGGGATGCCCGACACGCGAATCCACGCACCCGTGTCCATCCCGGGCCCCACGCGCGCACGGAAAAGCAGGCCGATCCGCAGGCGCAGGGCAGAAGCGGCAAACCGCGCGCCCCACCTGCGCCCACCACCCACCACGCACCACGCGGCGTGCGGTGCGGACGAGGCGAACGCGCGGCGCCCAGCCCCCGAGAGGAGAAGGAATCATCGTCCGTCCGCCACGGGAGGAGAGGAGAGAGAGAGAGGATCGGATCGGATCCGACGGCCCGCGGGTGCCCGACCGGCCGCGGAGACACGGAGCCGCCCGCCCCCGCGCACCCCAGGACCTTGGAACTTCCTCGCGCGCCACACCCTCCCTCCTCACCTCCCGGTCACCGCACCACAACCTCTGACCGCGGTCCAAGCCCTGGTTACCTAACCAACCGTGGTTGGGCGGTTCGTCCTCGTCCACCTCCGTCCAGGGCTGCACCGGCTATATATCTCCCTCCCCGGCTGCGGGCCGGCCGTTCTCTCCGTTCAGGTTTTCTAGTGCAAGGGCAGCAGTGGAGAGATCGATCGAGATCCTTCCTTCTCTAGTCGCTAGCTACTCTCTGTGTTGTATGAGCTTGTTGCTTGGGCTGTAGCCAGAGGAGGTAGAGTGTAGTCGTGGGCATGAGCTGCAACGGGTGCCGGGTGCTGCGCAAGGGCTGCAGCGAGGGCTGCGTGCTGCGCCCCTGCCTCCAGTGGATCGACGCCGCCGACGCGCAGGGCCACGCCACCGTCTTCGTCGCCAAGTTCTTCGGCCGCGCCGGCCTCCTCTCCTTCATCTCCGCCGTGCCCGACGCGCAGCGACCTGGTAAATATGCCCCGCTCCGTCCGTTCCTTCTGGTACCCCATGCATATATATCCTAGTACCTGCAAAAGCTGATCATGGCGCCGCCGTCCATCCCCTGTGCAGCGCTGTTCCAGTCGCTGCTGTACGAGGCGGCGGGGCGGACCATCAACCCGGTGCACGGCGCGGTGGGGCTCCTCGGCACGGGGAACTGGCACCTCTGCCAGGCCGCCGTCGACACCGTGCTGCGGGGTGGCGCTATCGGCCCGCTGCCGGAGCTCGGCGGGGGCACCGGGGGGAGCGGCGACCTCTACGGCCCGGCCGCCGCCGCAGCCGGCAAGCGCGCCGGCGGCTGGTCCACCTTCTCCACGGCGAAGCGGGTGCGGGGCACCAAGGCCGAGGCGCCGTGCGACCTCGGGCTGTGCCTGAGCCCCGGGTCCCCGCCGCCGCCGGGGGAGCGGAGGGCGCCCCTGCTGCGGCCGGGCACGCCGTCCATGAGCTCCGACGAGTCCGTCACCACCACCACCGGCGGCGGCGACAGGGAGCCCGTGCTGCTCAACCTCTTCCTCTGAAACCTTGAGAGGCCGGCGACCAGCTAATCCTAGTCCGTGCGTGCAGTGAGTGGGTTAGTTTCCCTGATCTGACCACCGCGTGACGTCAACCAGGACGCTGCCGGCGGCGAGGTATTAGTCGATTCTCCCCTGTCGCCGGCGGCGAGGCCATTTTCGCTTCGTTTCAGCGCGGCGTTTGATTTTGTTGTGTAGTAAGTAGATGGTAGTAGAAAAGAAGCTGTAGCAGCCGGCCTGGACGCCCCGTTTGCGTGGGCGAGATGAGAGCGCCGGTGGCCACCCCCCATCCGAGTAACCATTTTCTTTTCCTTTTTGAACAATTATATATTATATAAATAAATATAGTACTAAGGTGAGCTCCATTTTTTGTGCTCTCCATCTCCTTATTATCTGCAAGCTTTGGGCGTGACCGGGCCGACCGGCCTGTTCGTTTGGCTTATCAGCCACCAGCTAGCAGTATTTTTCTCTTACAACAAATCAGCACCAGCCATCAGCCAGTCAGCAGTATTTTTCTCTTACAACAAATCAGCACCAGCCAACCGAACAGGCTGATAATTACAGCTGCACGTTGGGGTTTGCTATTGCGATTGACCTGATAATTGGTGGTGGCCGATCACGTTACGTGAGACGGTCGCCAACGCTGACGTGTGCGGCGCAACGGATCGCGACGCCGTGACGACTGCGTCACCGTGTCTCGTCGTCGTCGATCGTCGCGTTTGCGCCAAGGTTTGGGAAGTTGGGAGCACGGCCCCGCGTCTCGGGGGTACGGAGTTGACGAGGGATCAACGCAGACGCAGGCAGGCAGCGCGGCGGGGCCTCGTCCACCGCGCCGTTGGAGCCTGCTGACGAGGAGAGAGAGAGAGATATGGACGGAGAGATGCGACTGCGAGGTGCGACCGTGCGAGCGAGGAGTGGCCGACACGGATGCCCCAAAGTCCATCCGGGTTTTGTACCGCACGTACAGCGACAAAAGCTGGCACGGCACACGATGCACCACCACCTCTCCGTGAGTTTGGAGGGAAGAGTGGACGGACGGGCGGACGCTACACGCTATCGTGGGGGAGAACGGCGGTCGGTCGGATTATTATCGTGCGCTTTCGGTCGTCTACTCATGCAGGAGGACAAGGAGCTGTGCCTGTGCTCTATCTTGTAAAGTTATGCACGCTAATAGATTTCCGTGCAACATTCCAACGTGCCGATTTATCTTTGATTGTTGGCCACGCAAGGTTGTGGCCTACGATTCATTATATAAATAAAATTTTCGGTACCATTTCATCAACGTGTAAAGATAAAAGCACGGTTTGAAGCAAGTTCCAGCAAACTTCGGAAGAGATCGAGAGAGGTATGAGAGCTATCCTCCACACTGCGCCAACGGAGTCAAGGCACCATGCAATCGTGGGTCGTGGCTATTGCGCGGCTACTCCTATATTCGGGCTAACTAGTACGGAGTAACTAGCAGGGAGGAAAGATGTCGAGGAAGGGAACGTGGGCATAGCGCAGGGAAAGACGAGGTCTCATGAGACTGAACGAACGAACCACCCTGGTGCTGGACAACAGCGTGCACACAGTAGCTCACAACAAGAACTCTGCCACTGCCCTAGGTGGCGCCTGATATTTCCGCGCACTCGAAGCACACACACTCGCAAGTTGCAAGGCGACGCCGCGGCACGCAGCGGCCGGAGCCGGGGGCGGGCCCCGCCCGTGGCGCGAAAGGCTCGCACGGCCGGACAAAGCACCGGGGGAGGGGCCGGGGGAGCTGTCCCCGTCGGCACCAGAGGCGCACCGCAGCTTGTGCCCTCCCGCGCCCGGCGCCAGGGTCCCACCACGAATCCGCGCCGCGATCACCAGCCCGCCCTCGCCTGAGTCGCCACCGTTCACTTCGGGGCTTCGGGCACCGCCCGCCGCGGCGGCGTTTGTCCGCGCCAATGGCGACGCCGACCACGCGCCTCGCGGGGCCCGCGCGTCCCTGGGCTGGGACGTGCCGTGACGTCCGCGCCACGGGGTGCGCCTAGAGAATTTTCTGGCGGACGGCGCAAGTTGCCTCGGTAGGGGACGCACGCGCCCACGCGCCCCTGGGGCCCGCCCGCCCTGCCGGCCGCGGCCCCCTGGCTGACGCTGCGGGGCCCGCTGGGGAGCGCCGGGTGGGGTCCGCGCGTCGCACGCTCCGCCCCGTGCGCGTCGGTGAAAGCAGAAGCAGCAGCCAGCAGCCAGCAGCTGCAGCTTTCAAGTCGCCGTTTGGTTGGGCGAGCGGATGGGCGGAGGAGGGGGCGCGACCGCTCGAGGAAGTTTCGTCGCGTCCCCCGCGGTCCGGGAGGTGGGGCCCGGCCACGCGCGGCGCGGCCCTCCGGCCTCCGCCGCGGCCAAGGGATGGGACGGCTCCCGGTCACTCACACTTGTCGCCCGCTCCTTGTGGGGTTCCGTTTCAGTAGGAGCAAGTGGTGGACAGCCACTCAACGCACGCATCTATCTACTGCTCCTGTGCGGCTGTGCCGTGCGTGATCCGACTCGCTCGGCGAACGTCTCACGTTCTTCGGCTCGTCGCTCACGTATCTGTACCTACTGCTGCGCCGAGACAGAGTGTGAACCAACCGAGATTCTGTTAGGCCCTTTTTTCCGTGACAAACTGCAACCGGTTGGTCTTTCCTTGCAAGTTTTCAGTTGGCACGTTCTGCTTTATTTAGACTACTATAAGGCTCTTTTTGTTGGGTTCTGAACAGTGAAGCTAAATTTATACGTAAATTAAAAGGTCTGCAAATCGATCGCTCCTATCTTTGTTGAAAAAAACAAGCACAAGGCATCGAGTCGGTGCGTAGGGTCCTCGTCTTCGAGCCAAACCAATGACATGGATGTAGATCATAATTTACAATATGTTTTATGCAGATTGCATGCACATGTACATATTTTTATGGCGTATTTGTACATTTATCATTTCTAAACATACTGTGACTAGTAAGGAAAGAAGGTCAGGTTTTTTAAATAGGCATTTTGGGTATCGCTATTCTAGTTTATGTACGAATGAGAGTAACACAGATATGGTAGTGGCCTAACAAGAGTGCTCTACGAATTTTGTGTTTGTCATCAAGTCATATGGCTACTCCATGGTTTGCCATAGGCAGCCAAAGTCAGAGAGTCGCACAAGCATTGGTTGTTTATTCCTCGCCGTCGATTCAGCAATCCTTGTCCATTGCATGTCCATGGATTGTTCTAGAATGCTCTCCTGGACAAAGCGGTTTAGTTCATTACAATGTGACAAAAACTAAAAATTGTGGTAATGCCATCGTGAGATTATTTTTCCATTCGGAGGCACAGATATACACAAAATTTCATCGTATATACATATGAGGAATCTTGAATTTAACCTCCGAAGTAAACAGTTTGCAAAAGTTTGTCCCTTTCATGTTCAATTTCTGACTTGGTGTACTGGGTCTGGGTATGGAACTGCGGATGAGCTTATTTTTCTTAAGTATACTGCTAGTAGTCTAAAATTAACCTGTTAGCATTTTTGTCCCGGTTAAAGTTTTTATGTCTCAACTAATACTAAGTATGTAGCACTATCAATTTAGCATTTTAGCACCCTATTTAGAGATGCTACTACTCTAGTACTTTTGGTATTAACACATGGATCTAAACACCCCTAAAGCAAACCAGCATGGGTTCTGCTCTCCTTAGGGGCTGTTTAGATTCGATGAGAAACTTTGCGAAATTTACTGTAGCAACTTTAAATTAAAGATTAGAAGGACTAAACATGATCTAATTATAAAACTAATTACACGGATGGATGAGAAATCACGAGACGAATCTATTAAGCATAATTAATTCATCATTAGAGATTGTTTACTTAGCACGATATTGTCTAATTATGACCTAATTAGAATTAATAGATTCGTTTCACACTTTTACCTAGAGTTATAGAATAAATTTTATCAGTTATCCAGATTTAATACTCTTAATTAGTATCTAAAAATTTAAATGAAAAAAGTTGGCGAAAAACAGGGCCATCTGACGCCCTTCTCATCAGGTGCCCGGAAAGGCCGTACTCGCCCGTGCCCCCGTGCGGGGCTAATCCCGACATGGCAGGCCGGGGCGACCTGGCGGTTCACATGCCCGCCCCGCGCGAGCGCCGAGGCCGCGCCGCGCGCCGACCGCCTCGTTTCGGCGCCGAAGTTGCTGACCGCTCGCGATCCACCAGCTGTCCGCCCGGTCCGCGGCCCGAGGCTGGGACGCGGCCGCTGTCGCCGTACTGGGGCAGGCCAGCGACGTGGTCTCGTCTGATTCGGCCCCTGGACGCGGGAGCCCGGCCGGCCGCCTGTCCTGTCCTGGCTAGATGCATGCATCTGACCTGACCCGCGCGCGGCGGCCTCCCTCCCTGTCAGCCCGTCACGTTTTCACGTGGGCGCTGGGGGCGGGGCGGGAATCGCCGGTCGCCGCAGCCCGCAGCCGGCGGGTGGGTGGCGCCTGGCGCTCGCCTCGCCTGTGCCCCCGTGGGAGCATGCACTCGTCGGCGTCTCCGGCCATGTGACGGCACGTGAAGAGGGTGCCGCCACAGCGTGGGTGCGGCGGCCGGCCTCCTGGTCCTGGGTAGTGCGAGTACGTATCACTGATCTTTTAGTATTACTGCCGGTGCCGGAGCGTTTCTTTGTTTGGATGGAGGCATCGCGTCCAGGGCCAGTCCTACGTCTAGTGCCGGTGCCCGAGGGCTGTTTGTTTGTGCTGTTTCAAACCGCGGTTCTTGGTAGTGCCAGGAGATGTCAGAGCTCGGTGGTCTTTCTCTGTGTGGATATCCTTCAGTCAGTCTCGATTCGGTACGATTTTGGATCCTAGAGTTTGAGATACCAAATCCACACAGAGAGATCATGGAGTGTGGCGCGGGCGGCTGATCATCTACTCGTTTATGGCTAATTCAATTTATCATAGCTAAATTTTAGCTAGTTAAAGTTTAGTTGTTGGATACAAATATAGCCTATGCATTTCTTAAACCAGTGATTATTGTTCCCGTTTGCCAGTCGATATTTGAGCCCGAACCATCAGCGCCTCTGTGGCGTGGCATCCACACGCTCGCTGGGCCGCTGGCCCGGTCGAGGCACGTGCGGCATGCACACACACAGTGCTGCTGTTCTTGGCCCAAGAGGTCGTACGCTGGGCTGGGCTGTGGTGGCCGATGCAAGTCTGCTATCGCTGGCCGCAGCTAGCTCGCACTCGGCCCTAGCAAGCACGTCATCGTGCGTATTGGGGTGTTTGGTTGGTACTCCCTCGTAAAAAAAAATAACATAACTCTCGTTAACTAAATTTTATGTAAAATAGTACTAACATTTATGATATAAAATAAATACCATTAATTTGGCTGCGGCTAGTTTTATGTCGATTACTAATATAGAATTGTATTTTTTCCGAAATGGAGGAAGTACGTGCCAAACTACCAAACCGCCTCCGCACGGGGTTTGCTGCTGGCCGCCGCCACGGTCGCCGTGGGAGCCTTGACACGTCGGACCTGGCAGCCATGGTGCTAGGGCAAGAGACCGGAAGAGAGAGAGAAGAGGAAGAAAGCACCCGACCTTTCTGCATGTCCGACAGAAAGGTTGGTTGGCTCGAACCACAACACAAATCCGGACACGAGATCATCTCCCCGTATCATTTAGGCCCACATTGAAGTCCATACACTATCACTCCGTCCTGAATCCTGATGGGCACACACGTCACAACTGCATTCAAGTGGAAGGGGATTAGTCTGCGCTGGGCCGCATGGCCCAACCCTTGCTTCGAGCCTTGTATTATTTGTGTATTTTTTTCAAGTATGAATTGAACTCTCTAAACGAGCTGAGATAAAAGCTCAGGCGGTCAGAGCATAACAATCTGGACTATTGCTTTCAAGGCTCAGGTACAAGCTACTGATTTCCCGCCACGTCCGCCTCAAAAAAAAATTTTTAACATCAATTCGCCAAGCTGTTCTATCTGGTACTAGTGTCACATTGTTGCTTAGCATTTTTTTTTTGGAAAACAGGCAAGATCTATGTTAATCGTGCGTTACAGAAGAAGAACACAAGCACAACAGAAAAAATGAGACGAAGGCCACTACTTTGCGCTAGGAGACGTGTCTGAACCTGTGTGACTGTGTCCGAGCCTGTGTGACTGTGTCCGAGCTTCGGCCGGGGCTCGGCTCCCGCTCGTTTTGAGCCTTATATCGAGCAGGGGCCTAGACGCATGCTCATGAGCTCATCTCGTCACAGCGTGTGCCTGACCAACAGAGTACCGAAATCTCGCCGTATCACATCCCAGAGAAGGAAAAGAACACCGAAGAAACAGCACAGAAGAGAGGAACAAACAGAAGTCGCTGAAGTTTTTTTTTCCCCTCTTGTAATGGCATAAGAGCTGCAGAATGATACTAGATATTACGACGAATAATACAGGGAGACAGTTATCGTGCCAAATTCAGGCACTTGTGGAGCCAAGGAGGGTGCTGCAGCCCTTCCTGCTCCAGACGCTGCCCAACGCCAGGCTTGGCCGCCGCCGCGGACCCGATCAGCGACGACGGAGCGGGCAGGACGACGACCCTGCGCTCGGGGCTGCCGGACTTCGTCGACGACGAGGAAATGCTCGTTCTCGAGTCCACGCTCGACGACGTCTCCTTCCTCGTCGCCTTCTTCCCGAAGCAGCCCAGAGACAGCGTCAGCTCGAGCTCGCTCTCCTGGAGGACGACGAGCTGGGGAGCGGCCTTCCGCCCCTGCTCCGAGCAGGCGTCGTCCCATGACCTGCTCGAGCCGGCGTCGTTCCCCGCGGCGCGCCTCTCGTAGTCCTCGAGGTCGCATCGGGCGCCGGCGGCGGCGGGCGTTATCGTTGCGACGTGCGCCGCGTCGGTCTCGGTCATCAGTAGCTTCTGGACCCGGTACAGCCGGTGCAGTTCTTGCACCTGAATGGACACAGCGTAGATTGTGAATTTGCTGAAGGTTAATTGTTGGGTACAATTTAGGATGACGTGGCCCTGTACTATTTATGTTGTTCTTGAGTAATTTGGAGCTCCGAGATGCTTCATAGTGAATTACCTGCTGCCTGAATGTCTCTTCCTGCTGCAGCATGGCCATCTTCATGTGCTCCTTCTCGTACTGCTTCAGATGATATCTTGACATGTTGCAGCAACAGAATCTGCAAAATCAAGCTGGAAATAAGTCAACAGGGTGTTCTACCATACACTTCTTCAGTCATGAAAATCACTCGAACTGTGCACCCTGCCAGCCTAGTTCATGAGATGCATGAAAAATGGAAACCATGAGATCAGGCTCTACTTACATCAAGCCAAGAAGTGGCGACGTCTCACACCTGGATGCTTATCGGGATCGAGGCCTCGGAGAACCTCTTGCAACACACCGGGGAGCTTTCCGGTGTAGGAGGAGGGTAGGGTTCGGGGCGCTTAGCTTTCTCGACACTCTACGACCTCCTATTTTAAAGGCACAGAGAGACAGAGAGATGGAGAAGGGGAATGCAGTTTGGATTGGTCACTGCGGTCTGAAGCATTTGCGAAGGAATGATGCCCCCACCACAAACTGGCGAGCAAAGGACAGACTAGAAAAGCAGGGACCATAGCAACCCCCACTTGCTATAAATATGTGCATCCATGTATCTATCCAAAAATAGATTTATGGGGGGGCACTACACTGGGCTGAGAACTAAAAGAATCAGCGGAGGGACAGGCACAGCTAAAGTGGCCAGGGCAGTTCACATGTGGGCATGCTTGCCTGCCTGCCCGGCCTGGAATCATGCTCCTAACTTGTTGACATCACACGCCTCCACTCAGGAGTATAGAAAAATGGTACGGAAGCCCTTTTCTGAGCTCTCGATCTCGTTGAATTGTCATCCCGGATCAGTTTATCCGCTTCTAGATCTGTAGATCTCATTGGCATCCAACTGTCCAAGTGAAAAGTACAGTCATCCATGCAAATCCTTACCTTACTGTGGCTTAGACTTTAGACCACCTGGCCTGGTTTGAACTGCTGATGATCTGGCTGGCTCTGAAAATGGCCATGATGTCCAGGCAAAAAGATTTAGTCATCATACTTGTTATTGGGCTCATAATTAATTGAACATACAAATTCTTAGCTCCAGTGTTATCCCATCAACCAACCTAAAGTAGTACTCTTAGATTATAGTTTATGATCGTTTAGTTACTGCTATACCTAATTAGATATTAAACTCCGCGCTCGGTTCACATGAACATTAGAATACCGATGATGGCTGCATAAAGGTCTGCATCACCTTTCCTTCTTGGTTTAGTTTTCTCCATCTTTTTTTCATCAGCCCAAATTATTTGTGACCCGACACCGACATCACTCCCACAACTCCCCAGGAAACCCGATCGCCGATCGCCGCCACGTGCGACAATCAGCCCCAATTAGTAGAGGAAGAAAAGAACCAAGACATGGATGCGCCGCCGTGGATGCGAAGAAAGGCCCTTTGCGAGAGAGATCAGAACGAATGATGGGAGATTTGGACCCCCACCCCTCACCGTGCATGATGGATTAACAATGGGCTGGATCCTGAACTGTGCATATGCTCCCTGCCTTGGAGGGATGTGGGTTTGCCCGGACAACTCATGCATTAACATCCAAGCCGGGGAATCTGGAGACAATGGCATGATTTGGGGGGAAGTGGCCGCATGTGCCCCATGATCTGATACTCCCCCCATTGAGCACCACACATGAGCTGGAGCTGTCCTCCATGTCTTGGTGATTTGGAGAGTCGGTGTACTGGAGTGGAGCAGGTGATGGATAGGCATCAATTCATCGCTTCTCTTCTCTGAGGATGGCATCCTAGTAATAGTTATAGGGCACTGTCTGGTGTCTGCCATGAACAAAATCCGGTAGTATGAGAACGCAAAATTCAAACAGTTAAGCTGAAACTAGAGCAGCAGTATTGACATTGTTCGTTTCTGGAACCTAATTAAGCACTGGTTTTGTTTAAAGAATCTAAGTGCCATATTGGCTAGAGACTGCTCATATTCTGCAGAGATCTTTTGTAGAAGTTCTTTTGCAGAAGTAGTAGACCTGCAACGAGTTCATATTACAAGATCAACTTACATGAGCTTTTGGCATGGCCAACGCTGCTCCTAGCGTTGAACCATTTTTTTTCCTGAAATGTTTCAGTGCTAAAACACTGCAGATCTCTCACGATGAGTGAGAAAACGGATCTGAACTAAACTTAGATGCAGATATCCATTGCAGTGTGAATGTCGTACAATATTGCCGGAAGACTGAAGAACATGACAGGCAATGATAAGGTAATAACCATCAAGAATGATCAGAAGGCATGCCGAGAGAAGCTAGCAGGGGGAAACTAAGAATCTAACAGCATTACATTGCAGACCGAGCCGACCGTCAAAAACCAAAATAATGCTGCAGGGGCAACATGACAGGCGAACTACACACACACACACACACCATGGAGATGTGCCACGCACAGATCCACTAAACTTGCCGGGGGGTACAGCACTACAGCTGGAGTAAACAAGAATCCAGTTGCAATGATTCGAAAGGCATGGGCATACAGAGCCCCATCGGCCGAGGTACAAACATGGACAGTGAGTGCCACACAAATCCCTGACTAGATCAGGAAGAGAGCCTCATGTTTGGTACATTCTTTCTGGTGGATCCGATCTAACTACCTAAGCTCGACACGGCATTAAGAGGATCCCAGGACACAGCACACATGCAAGCATGGATCAGGGCTCTCTCTGCCTGTGAGAATTTTAATCCCTAGCTAAGATACAGATACATTACATATATGCCTTGTATGTAGTCACCAAACAGTGATACAGGTACAGAACTACAGATCGATGCAGAGGGATAGAGAGATCTTCCTTTTGGGGACACTGTCCTTGCTGTACCACTGGAATCTGCCTCGAAAAGGGGGCAGTGCTTGCCCAGAAAACTGAGACGACAATGAACCACTGGAGTTGTACATCTACTCATCGTGTTTTGGATGATTGAGCAGTTCTGTTGGTACGGCTGATCAAGCTTTTTGTAGGAAGCTACATGGCGACCTAGCTCAACCTGCACAGCGATTATCTTTGTAAGTTCATGCGCCATGTGCCACATGGAAGAAACACATGGGATTCTGCCCTTCCTGCTACGGGTTTTTCGCTTATGCAGGTTAGCAGAGCAAAGATACAGTATTACAGATATTGTTATGGCTTAGCACCCAAGATTCAAGAGCTCTTTTACAGTGCCCTATACTACTTTAAAGATGGACTAGTATGGAATAAAAAAGGACCAATATGAAAGGACCGGATGGCTCAGAATTTTTTGTATACTGGTGAAAATTACATGTAGTATAATGGTATAGGTGGATAGTATAGTCTAGTATGGGTATTTAGGGAAAAAAAGTATAATTGGCACAAATGTAATTTTTTGAAGAAATTTTATTTGCACAAATATAATATTATTAAAAATATCGTAATGGCACAACTGTAAATATTTTTAACAATCTATGTCAAGACATCAATATGGTTCGAACCTGGGACGGAGAAAGAGGAAAATTTTCTCAATAGAAAGAGATTACTAAAATGTCCTTCCTCTATACTATATACTACTGAGTAGTAGTATAGGGCACTGTAAAAGAGCTCAGATTCAAATGCTATGTTTCCGGAATATCGGAAATTGCATAAGCTAAACTCGTCTAACTGGTGGTTAGTGGGTTCCGAGCCGCGGTAGATAGGCAGTTAGCCAGTCAGGCAGGCATAAGAAGAACTGTTTTTTTTTTGACAGTTTTTTGACAGGAGGCGTGTGAGCTTGTTCGGTTCAAATGGAATTGAGGTGGATTGAAGAGGATTAAATTTCCAACAAATCTAAATCTCTCTCAAACTCCCTCAGTCCCTTTCAAATTAATGGGGGATTACAAATAAACGAACGAGGCAAATTTATGGCACTTTGGAATCTGGCTATGTGCCGTATCTGCAGTAAGATTGCAGGCCCGGCCGCTTATCATGAACATGAAGGAAGCCCCAGCAACAGTGTTCAGCACTGCATCAGCAATCTTCCAGCTGGGAGCCGGCCACTCTCCATCGTCGAGACGTCGACATGGACATGATATATATCTGCGGAGCGCCGTCCATATTAAAAAAAAAGAAAAAAAACAGCTCCGCCGAGAGCAGAAGAGTGAAGAGACATTGATCCTTCCCCATCCTCGACCTCGAGTCTGAGATGCCGCCTCCGCTTTCGGCCGGCATCATCGCCTTCGCACAGCGGTGGAGCCTTTTTCAGATCAGAGCTACTCCTACGTGGCGTCCGGAAGCATCAGGCAGCGCGGCACAAGTGTTCCTGCAGGCCGCGGGTCTCCGACATCGGTGCACGCGTTGCCGGCCGGTCCGACCTGAAAGGCGCGGCGCGCCGGCGTCCCGATTCTCACAGCCCCGACGAAGCCTGATCGAGCCGCCGAAAGTGGGGAGCACGGCCGGCAGACTGAGACGGGACAGTACCTGTCCTGTGCAGCTTGTTTCCTGACTATCGCAATCTTGTGGCTGGGCGAAATAAAAGTTACCCTTTCCGATTTTTTTTTAAAGTTATACGCGTTCCGACCGGATCTATTGACGTTCCCTCGCCTTACATTTGGGAACGGTCACCGCCCAGCACGTTTTTTTTCACACACGGTACAGGGCACAGGGCATATCGATCTTGAGAGCGATGACGGCAACAAACAATTTACATACCACTGCAAGAAATAGCAAGGAAAACGGGAAGCGACTCGTTGACATTATGCTATTTTTATGGCTTTTTTCAATGGACTGAAAATGAGAGAAAAAAATATCAATAAAAGATTAGCAGGCTCATAATTGGTTGCTCTTTGGAAGCCATAGAGCAGAGGGAAGCCCATATAGTTTTTTATTGAGAGGTTTTAGCCCATATAGTTTTTCAGAGGTTTTAGTAGCCCATATAGTTGATTGCATCCATCCGGTATTGGATTCACCGAGTGGGCGGTCCGTTGCAGTTTCCTTTGGGCCTGATGTCTGCTATCCACAGACTACCGGACTGTTTCGGTCCATCTGCGCACACGTGGGCTTTGCCTCGGCAGTAAAAAAGAAAAGCAAAAAGTCCATTCTACCTCCCTCAACTATACCCAAAGTCGATCGCATATCCGACCTCGACCTAGGTCGCTACTCCGGCGATCTAGATCAAAGCAACGCCGGTGACCACCCGGTCCCGGCGCCCACGCCTCGCCCACCGACTCCTAGTCGGCGGCGGCCACCGCAGATCGAAGGTCAGCCGTTCCGACGCCGTCGACCACAGAATTTCCCCTAGGGGTTGCGCCGCTTAGGAACCCTAGGTCGGGACTGCTCTGGTGTGTGCGCCTACATCTGGTAAGCAACACATCCTTTTTTCTATCCGATCTAACAGCCATGGCTACGATCGGTTGTGAGACACCGGTTAACCCGGATGACAACGTCGCTGAGATGCTGAAAAACCTAAACCTGACTGCGGAAGAGGAGGTGGTGGCGGCTTTCAGCGACGATGAAGACGATGAAACGAACCCTACGGTAGAGTGGGTATTAGTTGGCAAGGTTCTCTCGCCGACGACGGTGCACGCGACAGCGATCTATGGTGCAATGAAGCCGGCGTGGGGGAATCCTGCTGGCCTGAAGATCAGATCGATCGGAAGGAAGGTAGATAACCTCTTTGTAGCGGAGTTTGCATACAAACAAGATTTGGAGCGGGCGCTTGGTGGCTCACCATGGCTGGTGGGGAAGCACGCGGTGATACTGCGTGATTATGATGAGAGTCTGAAGCCATCGGAGATCAGTTTTGATCGCATGGAAATTTGGGCTCGAATTCTGGATCTCCCGCTCGGATGGATGAACAGACATCGTGGAGAAAGAGCAATGGGTTTGATCGGCCAGGTGATGAAGATGGATGTGGACAGGGATGGGAAAGCGAGTGGTCCCTTTCTCCGTGCGCGTGTGGCCATTGAGATTTCCAAGCCGGTGCGGCGTGGAGTGCTGCTGAAAACTAAACGGGATGGTGCACCGGAATGGTTTGATATCCAATATGAGAAGCTTCCATTCTATTGCATGTCCTGTGGGGTTATGGGGCATTCACATTTGGAGTGCGACAAGCCCCTAGTCCGTAATGCAGAGGGAAAACTGCCATACGATGTTCAGCTCAGGGTTTTTGACCCAAAGAGGAAAAAACTGCAAAGCTTCTCGGAAGCAGCTGCAGAAACTTTTGGTGGCGGTTCTTCGTCTAACTCAAAACAGCCTGGGGGAAGAGCAAGCCAGACAGGTGCCCGGCGATCTTCTGAGCAGAAGGATGGTCATGAGGTTAAGGAGGGCGAGGATGTAAACTCGCCACCGAAAGCTCCAGTGCAGACAAATGAGAAGAAAGAAGAACGTGTAGGCATGAACACTAGGAAGCAACTCTTCCAGACCAGTAAAGGAGATACAAGCAAGGAGGGATACAGGAAAAGGAAGTCAAAGGCCTCCAGCTCAAGCTCTTCTCTTATGCTGGAAAACATTACCCCGGTTACAGAGACTTTAGCTGTTGTCCCGACGGGTCTAATATCCAAGCGGGTGGACCAGATCAGTGGTATGGATGGCGCTAGCAATAGTGCTGCTGCTTCGGATGAGTTGACGAAGAAGCAGAAAACAAATAATACTCAAACAAGTGCACGATCGGCGGCGGCTGCGGTGGACAGCCCCCGCCGGGCACAATGAATTGCCTCAGTGTGAACTGCCGAGGATGTGGGCGATCCGCGGCAGTTCAAGAACTCCGCCATCTGGTGGAGACGCTGAAGCCTGCTGTAGTCTTCTTAATGGAGACTAGATTGTCGAGAGATCGGGCTCTTGAACTGAGAAGGGAGTTAGGTTTTCCAAATGGAGAAGCGGTGTCGGCTGTGGGATTGAGTGGAGGGTTGGCACTACTGTTCTGGCGGCGGGATGTTTTGGTGATGACTCAAAGTATGTCAAATTCACACATTGATGTAGTTTTGTCATGCGATACACTTTTGCCAAAACAGTGGCGTTTAACTGGGTTCTATGGGGAGCCAAGGAGGGAACTCAGGAAGAATAGTCGGTACCTATTGAGATTTCTCCGTACGCAATTGGACCTTCCTTGGTTGTGCTTTGGAGATTTCAATGAAGTACTGTCAGCACAAGAACACTTTGGAGTGAATCCAAGGGAACGTTGGCAGATAGAGCATTTTCAGGATGTATGTGCTGAATGTGGTTTTAATGATCTCGGCTTCAATGGTCTTCCCTTCACTTGGGATAATCGCCAAGAGGCGGAGAGGAATGTTAAGGTGCGGCTGGACCGTGCACTGGGAGATGTCAAGTTCGTGGAGCACCTGGGAGAAACAACGGTGAATCATGTGCCCACGGCCTTTTCTGATCATTCAGCACTTCTGGTGGAGGTGAAGGAAACTGATAGCGGGGGCAGAAAGGAAAGGAAACCGAAGTTGTTCCGCTATGAAAATATGTGGCAGCGTCATGAATCGTACACGGAGTTTGTGAAGCAATCCTGGGAGGGTTACACTTTTGATGGTGGGCTGCAGGGTTTTGCTTCCAAATTATCCTCTCTACAAAAGGCTCTGCAAGGGTGGGATAAAGATACTTTTGGTTCAGTAAGAACGAGGCTCAGGCAAGTAAGAGAGGACCTTGCGCAGGAGAGGAGTCGCACCCTTTATAGGGGGCCATCCGAGAGGGAGAGGCGCCTAATGCAAGAGCTAGCTAAAACCTTGGCAAGAGAAGAAGAGATGGAACGTCAGCGTTCGCGAATGGACTGGCTGAAGTCAGGAGATAAAAATACTGGCTTTTTTCAGGCCAAAGCTAAAGCAAGAGGACGCACAAACAGAATTCGTGCGTTGAGGACGGCAGATGGATCGCTGGCTACAGATCAAGGGGTACTTGAGCAAATGGCATCCAATTTCTATAGAGATTTATTCTCAGCACAGGAGGAGGTGCACCCGGAACTGATTTGCCAGTATGTTCCTCGCAAAGTTACAGCCGAGATGGGGGAGTTGCTTGAAAGGCCTTTCAATGAAGAGGAGATTAAAGCTGCCCTTTTTCAGATGAAGGCCAGTAAAGCCCCTGGAGAGGATGGTTTCACGGCCGGGTTTTTCCAAAAACATTGGGAACTACTGAAAGCTGAGATCACACAGGCGGTTTTGGGTTTTCTGAATGGAGGAGAGATGCCGGAGTTGATTAACAAAACAATCCTGGTATTAATTCCTAAGGTAACAAATCCGCAAGAACTTACTCAATTTCGGCCTATATCTCTCTGCAATGTACTATATAAAATTTGTTCCAAGGCGATGGCAAATAGATTGAGGTTGGTTTTGGATGATATTATTTCTTTGGAGCAAAGTGCTTTTGTCCCAGGAAGACTCATCACTGACAATGTCCTCGTTGCATATGAGTGTATTCATTATCTTCGGAACAAGAAGGGCAAAACTGGGGCATGTGCTATTAAGCTAGATATGGCGAAGGCTTATGATCGTGTGGAATGGAGGTACTTGCATGATATCATGATAGCACTTGGCTTCCCGGGGGGGTGGTGTAATCTGGTGATGAAGTGTGTGACTTCGGTTACCTTCTCTGTGAGGGTTAATGGAGTTTTGTCACCATCTTTCAAACCAACCCGGGGGATTCGACAAGGGGACCCGATTTCACCATATCTGTTTTTATTGTGCGCGGAAGGGTTCACAAGTATGTTAAAGGCGAGGGGACCTCAGTACCTCTCGCGAGGAGTTAGAGTAAGCTGTCATGCCCCATGGTTTTCTCACCTTTTATTTGCTGACGATTGTTTGATATTCACGCAAGCAACTAATAGGGGTGCGGACAGAGTAAGTGAGATTTTGGATATCTACAATAGGGGCTCAGGACAGCTGGTGAATAAGCACAAGTCAGCGGTGTATTTCAGTACCAATTGTGGAGACACGGACAAGGAGGAGGTACACCAGGCTCTGGAAATTCCGACAGAGGCACTAGGGGAAAAATACCTTGGTCTGCCAACAGCGGTTGGCAAGGTAGTTGACGGTGCGTTTGATTATGTGCCTGATAGGATCAGGAACTTTGCTAATGGCTGGAGTGAGAATCTTCTCAGTTGTGCTGGACGGGAGGTGCTTATAAAGGCTAATGCCCAAGCAGTGCCTACCTACCCGATGAGTTGCTTCAAATTGCCGGCCAAAGTATGCAGGAGAATGAAAACCTACATATCAAATTTCTGGTGGGGAAGTTCAATTGACAACCATAAACTACATTGGCAGCGGTGGCTGAAGTTCACAAGCTCTAAGGCCAATGGTGGAATGGGTTTCAGGGATTTGCCACTCTTCAATCAAGCGCTGTTGGGGAAACAGGGGTGGCGTTTGATGATGAGGCCGGACTCCCTGTGTGCCCGGGTTTTGAAAGGGAAATACTATCCACATGGAGATTTCCTCTCAGCTACAAAAAAGAAAAGAAGTTCTGAAACTTGGAGAGCGATCTTATGGGGCAGAGAGGCGATTAAGAAAGGATTGATTAAGAGGATCGGTCCAGGAGATTCAGTTAATATCTGGGAAGATAATTGGATCGGGGGATTGAGATCCATGAAGCCGCTGCTGAAACAAGATGGAGTAGAGGTGGAATGGGTGAACGAACTGTTTATCCCGGGTACTAGAACATGGAATGAGCAGCTTGTTTATACTTCTTTTATCCTTCGAGATGCAGAAGAGATCCTGAAAGTCAGACCTGGATTGCGAATGCAAGAGGATATGATTGCTTGGGCTGATGAAAAGAATAGATGGTACTCTGTACGTTCTTGTTACAGGAGATTGAAAGAGGAACAGGATCAGAGGGATGCAATGGCGCATTGTGCAGTGGACTCGTCCGGAAATTCAATATGGTGGCGAGTCCTTTGGCGCCTGAATGTCCCTCCTAAGGTCCGGATTTTTTGGTGGCGTGCACTGAACAATTTTCTACCAACAAGGGGAGAGTTGAAACGAAGACACATAGACCGTGAGGACCATTGCATGGCCTGTGGAGAACCAGGTGAATCGCTGCATCATATAGCTATTGTCTGCACTTTTGCGCGTCAGTTTTGGACAAGGGTGCAGGAGATCACTGGTTTCAAAATGCCGTCTCTCCACCCAGCTACCTGGACAAGGGATGTTTTGTCCGGGGATGTGTGTTCGCCAAGGGAGACAGCGTTGATCATTTGTGGAGCTTGGTCCCTATGGTCAGGACGAAACGCAAGAAAACATGGCAAAGATCGATGGAATGCAGGGGCAGCTGTTCGGCACGTGGCTGCCATGGTTGATGACCTTGTTTGCTTGCAGGATGAAAATAATGGGAGTATGAGATCGCAACCCCGACGGAGAGTGTGGGAACGACCTCCTGAGGGATGGATCAAAGTGAACACTGACGCTGCCTTTCAGGACGCCTCGGCGACAGGAGCGTCGGGTGCTGTTATCCGTGACGCGGATGGAAGATTGCTGGCGGCGGCGGCAAAACGGTATACTCATTTGGCGGATGCACTGATGGGGGAATTCCTAGCTGCGCGTGATGGTCTCCTCTTGGCGTCTCAGCGGGGGTTCAACAGAGTGGTGCTAGAGAGTGATAACCTTGCAATGGTTAATATGCTGAAAGCCAATTGTGGTGACCGGAGTGCTGTTTTTGGCTTATGGCAGGAGATCCAGGAGCTAGGCAGGTCCTTTTTGTCTTTAGTTTTTTCCTTTGTTAATAGGGAAGGTAATGGGGCAGCACATGTGTGTGCAAGCTTGGCCTCACTACTGGATCCTGAATTACTTTGGTTAGATCCCTACCCGTCGTGTCTCGTGGAAGCGGCGCGGGTCGATTGTAATCCTGCTGTGATTTAATGAAAGCTCCTGATCTGCTCAAAAAAAAAAAAAAAAACTATACCCAAAGTCCATCTTTCGTCCCTCAACTGCAAAACCGGGAAACCAACCTCCTCTACTGTCAAAACTGTTCACTTAACCTCTTTACCACAGTTATAAGCGGTTTTCAAAGACGGTTTTGTATTTCTTCAATTAAAAATAAATCTAGTAAATACCTAATGATGTTATTAAACCACGAAAATATCCCTAAACTTCTGGAAATTCTGAGAAAAATCATAGAGATAGATTGAGACATGATAAACTCAAATAACATATTAATGTCTTGTGAAAATATGTATCGAATCTTCCAAAACTTATATTTAGTTCAAGTAAAATAAGAACAATCAACAGAAAATGGAAAACTACAATAATATTCTAATTCATGTCTAAAACAATTTAGGAATTTTTCATAATATAAAGATGAGATGTAACCATAATAAATGTAACATATACTAAAATTAAATGCATTCATGCTGAATGTATTCATGTTAGCTTGATCTCATATTTTTATCGCGGAGTATTCAAGATGCATTATACATAGAGTAGATTATTTTAATATTACTTTTATTTTTATTTTTATATTTTTCCATTTTGTATTTATGTTAGTTACATGTCATATTTTTATTATTTTACTTGAGCTAAATATAATTTTTTTAGGATTCTATATATATTTCACGAGATCTAAATATGTTATTTAGGTTTATCATAATCTATCTATATGATTTTTCTCAAAATTTTTAAAATCTTAGAGATATTTTTCGTGGTTTAATTACCTTATTAGGTATTTACTAGATTTATTTTTAATTGAAAAAGACAAAACTGTATGTGAAAACTGCTGAAAACCGGGACAGGGAGGTTAAGTGAACGGTTTTGATTGTTGAGGGAGGTGTTTTACCCAGTTTTGAAGTTTAGGTAGGAAAGCTGGACTTTGGTTACAGTTGAGGGAGGTAGAATGGGCTTTTTCCAAAAGGAAACGCGCAAGGCTGTTCGATCCACAGCGACAGGCCATAAAGGCCCATAAGCCCATTAAGCGCAGAGGACACCATCATAATAAAACTCACGAGGCGCCTTCGGGAAAAGTAGCCGGCCTTCTACCTCTCGTACTTTCTTCCTTCCTGCCCCGCACAAGGGATTTCGTTTCCTCCCGTTCGTTGAGGCCGCGGCGGAGAGGCGAGGCGACGAGCGAGACGGGGGGAGGACAGCCTAGCGCCACCGGCCCGAGCTCCCCGCGCCATGGATCCCATCATGAAGCTGCTCGAGGACGACGAGGTGCCCCGCCCGACCCGACCCTCTTTTGCCATTCTTTTGGGATTGTTGGGGGTGGAGGCGGGGGATTTGGTCGCCGCGGTGCCCATCTCGCTGTTCGAATTGCGCAGGACGAGAGCCTGCACTCGGGCGCCGACGTCGAGGCCTTCACGGCGGCGCTCAACCGCGAGGTGGAGGCCAGCGCCAGCAGCAGCACCACCATCAGCGCCGCCCGGGCCGCCGCCGCCGCCTCCTCCTCGTCTTCCCAGCCGACGGATCACGGAGCCGGTGAGCCCCCAGGCCCCAATTGCCCCTTCCCGAATGGTTTCCTGTTCTTCGGCCGAATTCGGGGCGCGCCCTACTTTTGGCGAGAACCTTGGGGTTTGTAGGATCAAGGAGCGGCGCGGGTGGTTTTGGATAATGCGGCTCTTGGTTTGGGGAAAAGATGGCCTCGAGAAACGTTCCTGTCAGTGGTAACAGAATGCAGCTCCAGAGTTGGAAATGCTGGACTCCTTTTTCCTGTTTAGTGTGTGCACAGCATAGGCAATTTGAACAAATGTGCCTCCATGAATCTCTCCTTCAAAAAATAGATTGACTCAACTCTCTGGTGAAGTATGTGACATCACCAACAGGGAGCAAGTTTCTTTGAATTTGAATTGGGCTTGATGCTTGATGTTTAAGTCTTCTTGCAGTAGAAATAAAAATAGTTTCTGAATTTTGAACATTCCGTTGCAAACATATAAGTTGTGCCTAATGCTTCTTGATTTCATTTAAATAACAAATATGCAAGATGTTTTGGGTCCAAATAATTGTCCCTGGATTTGAAAATTGTGTGGGTTTTGAAATTAGCCAAGGATCTACAAGAAACAGCTGTGGGTTTCCATCTTAATTAAGCTTATTACCAGTATTTTTGTCTTAATTTAGGATTATCTGTGCTTGAGTTTGAATCAGAGTGGATGATATTTGCACTGGTGTCCATGGAGGCATGAAGTCTGCCCAAAAAAAAAATTCATTTGAAAACTTGAAGATTTGTCAGGGTTTCTGATTCAGAAGTTATGATAAATTGGGTTTTCTCGGAGTTTTCTGTTGCCCTTGGACTGTGGAGACTTGAATAAAGTGATTGAAATCTGCACATGTATTCTTGACGGGATGAGCTTTGCAACCAAACTTGAACTATAAAATAACTTGCAATGTAATTATGGAGTTATGCTGTGGTATTCTCTTTAGGAGTATTTGTGTTGCCATGCCATTTACAGGATCCAAACCAGAGTAAACACGTTTGGCATTGGTGTTATGACTTATGAGTGCAGTGAAGTTTGCAAATAAAGAGTACATTAGGAACATTTTCAACAAGTAAGCAAAAGTTGGCAAACCACTTCCAAGTTTCAATGTAACTTTTGGGTATCTTTTCAATTTAGGGGACATTATAAAGCTCTTGCTTGTGACATAGTTGGCTGACTTGGCTCTTCTGGTGACCTTCCCGATGTATTGTTGATAACTTGATGTGGTGCCCTGCTAATTTAATAACTATCTCCAGTGAAAATTTCACTAATCATGATTTGCCAGAAAAAGTTGGCAAAACAACTCATGATATATATAAAATTTGCAAGAGGAAATTTAAATTCGTTATGAATCTACTGGCAGGTGGGGATTGCTCTACCACTGACACAAGAAGAAGAATCCAGTGCCTGGAGGAGGATCGGCCCTGCTTATGTTTAGAGATATAGATTAGAGTTTTAGTTTCTTAGCTTGGCTTGGGAATTAAGTTGATTGTTGGAGATAATTGTTGCTGGGCTCCAGTAGCAGTATATAAGTCTGAGACCCGGCATTAGGCTAGTTAGCTATTTGGTTGAAGTCATCTTGTATCTCATCGTCCTGCCTCCTTGGGCTGTGCTGATCACATCTCCTCCACGCTGCCGAGGTCCAGGACCATGTCCTACTTGTTCATTCCAATACGATCTTTGTTCCATCCACCTTCCATTAATCCTTCTCGTGACATCTACTAATGCATTTTCATGTGACCTATATAAATAAGAGGACGCTATTACCAGAATGTCCCCAAAATCTAGGTTATTGTCTGTTTGCACAAAATTTCTAGTTAGATGAGAAGATTGCACACGTGCACAATTTTCAGCGCTTACAATGCACATTACTCTTTCCCCATGTACTATTATCTTAAATGCTCCCTTTCATGATGTGAAGGGTACTGCATCAGGATCATAGTTTTATCAAAGTTTCCTTCTCTGAAATCTGTTACCATAATTTTGGTCCCTGAGTTATGCTGTGATTTTTTTTTAAATCAATGTACAAGTTTATTGTTACATGCTTCCTGAAACAAATTCGTTAATTTCTTCTCCATTTTCAGGACTTTTACCTCAGGAAAACAAGTCATTATTAAACCATGGTCATGGACAGTGGCAAGATCCAGTAAAGAATGAAACTGCAAACCAGGAGAGTCAACAACAGGAACAGACACATCTACTTAGACATGATCAGCCGTCAATACCTGAAATGGTTTCTCAAGGTTCTGATAACAAACACCTTCCCTCTAATACACCAAAAGAATGTGAGTTACTGAAGGTAAAACAAGAGCCTGGGAACATGTCTCAACAAGGTATTGTTGCTCAGCAGCAGCCTATGCTGCAAATAAAGAGTGAGCAAACACCAATTGTTGCCCAGCAGCAGCCTATGCAGCAGATGAAGAGTGAACAAACTGCAACTATTGGTCAGCAGCAGCCTATGCAGCAGATGAAGAGTCAACAAACACCAATTGTTGCTCAGCAGCAGCCTATGCAGCAAATGAAGAGTCAACAAACACCACGCACAAACCAAACAAATGGTGCAATTACTACAGCAAAAGCCCCAGTTGTTACATTTCACATGTTACTCCCGATTTTGAGACACCACATTGACAAAGACAAGGATATGCAAGTTCAGTCCATTTTTGCCAAGTTGAGGGTTTGTATATCCTTTTTCTTAATTTTATGTTTGTTCATTACTTTTCCTCTGGATTCTTTTGGTCAATCTGTCCTACGAAGAGAAAACTTAATAAACATATTGGAATTAGAACAATAGAAATAGTGATTACATTCTTAACTTTTATTTCCTACCAAACATTGGACTGGATATTTTTATTACTACTACAGAAGAGTAATACTAACTTTCTGTTATGACTTACATATTGATGTAAGTCACAGGTAATCAGATTGTTTTTTTTTGTAGAACTTGCATGCATGCCATTTTAATCTGCTTATCCTTTTTTGTAAAGTTGATCTTTTATTTTCAATAGAAAAATGAAGTCAGCAAGGAACACTTCTTAAAAGTTGTAAGGAATATTGTCGGTGATAAGGTGCTTAAGCTAGCTCTTTCAGAATATCAAATGCAGGTAAATAATCTTTCCACTTCATTGTGATATGTGATCTAGTTAAACATAGCTTTGCTCTCCGCCATTTATAAATGCTGCTGAACATTGTGTTTGTAGTGTTTAATTTAGGTCTGTCTGTGTATGTATCAGCACTGCATGTAGTCTTATTATAGTTATTCTTTCCAGCACTTTCTGTTTTGTTTTGGGGGGTTACTCACTCTTGTTTGTCGGCACACTGCTCAGGCACAGCGAAATTCTCAGACAAATCCAAGCAACTATTCTTTACTAAGTCAAGTTTCTGGTCAGCAGACTGTTCCCAGTGGTTCTATGACAGATGAGCAGGAGCCATATCCAGGGGCTCAAACCATCCCTAAACAAGCTATTGACAACCAAAGGCCACCTCAATTTCGGCCTTCCTTGTCTGGCCAAATGCAGAGTAATAGAGGTTTTCCACCTTCACAAAGCAATGCGCATAAGGCTAATGAAATGGGAAACATGTCAGATGGGAAAGGAGTGCATGCGCTGCAAACCCGTCCACCCAATAACTTAATTCCGGTGCAAACAATGCAGCATCATGTACAGCGTCCACAAACGTCCTCACCAATGTTTGGGACAAATAGCATTCACGCCCGTCCATTTCCACGACCAGTTGGAAGTCCAGCTGCATCATTTAGACCACCAATGACAGATTCCAATCAAAGAGCACAATTGGTCCAGGGAGCTGTGACCACAGTAGCTGGGAATGTGCCAACACAATCTGTAGTGTCTGGAAATGCACCAACTAATCAATCTACATGGCAACAATCAGCAAACAAGGAGCAGAAAACTAATTCTTTCGCTCCAACAGCACATATGAATAAGGAAACTGTTAGCCAAAACTCTGAATCTTCGCAGAATTCTTTTGTTGCAATGCATGCAAAACAAGTCAATCAAGCCCTGGGATCTTCAAAAGGTGGTGGCGGCATGGAAAATCAGTCACCAAAATTAAGTGCTTCTAAGTCTTCAACCACGGCAAGCTTAAGTCAGACTCAATCTCCTGACACTCAAGCAGAGCCTAAACTGCAGGTATGTATTGATTTGCTGTCGTGTTGTTATGTTTTCTTTTACCTGTAGCTGCACATCATTATGGTTTACCTGAACGTGTTAAGTACTGACTAACTAGGAGTAAGGTAGCAACCTGAAGCTCGTCAGTCAGTAGTTGGAGGGCATTCTTGGACGGTAGACTTGGTGTGATTTCTTCCAACTAGTTGAATGTTTAGATCAAAATTTCAATATGAAGCTAACTTTGATGTATGCTGTCATGATTATAATAGTAAATCATAGGGCGAGCAAGTCCAAATAATCTTGCTGTGAAGCTTGAGACTACTCTTAAAGTTACCCCTTAAGATATTCCAACAGGCAATCTGATAGGTGCGTAAATCTGTCCCCTGTCGCTCCATAAAGATAAAGTTGTTGCATGCAGAGTTTGATCTCTATTAACTTAACTGAGAAGCATTCTGTTAAACAAGGATGAGCAAGTCCTGTAATCAGCATGTTTTCTAAACGCAAATATACTTACTGGCTGATATGTAGAGAGCATTTTACATTGAAATTCAACTAAATAGTTTGTGAAGTGGAACTTCATTGATTAAATTTGAATTATAATTGATCGTAAACATGTAATTTGTTCTAACAATATCGTGCCTGTGGATGTTTCTTTTTTAGAAAGAGAGAGAGACAGAGAGTACAAGTTCCTAACGTTGTAGGGTTATAGATCCCTCAAAATTCACAAACCTGAGTGCATCCAAGTGCAACCCCCAGCAGATGAAAACTCACTGTCGACGACTTCACGATTAACACATATTTCTTAATACTTCCATTTGGAGAACTCCTTAAACTATTCATCCAAGCCCAGTCCACACTAGATTTGTGATTGTATGACTGATGGCGCATCAGATCTTTCAGAGTGGCATGTGTATGTGTGCATGCACATATCCACACAAGGAACTAATTTATATGTTATGAAGTAAAAACACGCTATTATTAAAAAAATAGCATGCAGTAAATATTCTATCGGGCAAGAGGATGGAGGAGCGGATATTGTAATTTGGTGGAGGCAGTAATGGTATATTTGATACTTTGTTAAACCCATGTATGCATCCATGGCTGAATGCTTGGTTGAGTTCTGTTAATTTCTTATAGAATTTATGTGTTCATTTATTTTTCCTTCAACTGATTCTGAAATTGTCACACACAAATAGTTTAGCATCACGGACCCTCGTTTTTCCATTGTTTCTAATTAGTTTGGTTGTATTGTTAGATCCAATCTTCTGTGCAAGCACCTCCTGCAGCAGCTTCTAAAACACCTCAGAGGAAGGCATCTGGACAGAAGAAACCTCTGGAAGCATTAGGCTCATCCCCTCCACCATCTAGGTAAGTCCAATGCCTTTTCTCAGTTAAGAATTTCAATTCAAATTACTTTCCGTTTTGTCTCTGATTGTATTGTGTTTTGTCAGCAAAAAGCAGAAGACATCTGGAGGTTTCCATGAACAAAGCATTGACCAGCTTAATGATGTCACTGCAGTTAGTGGTGTTAATCTGAGGGTACCTGACTTCTTATGCTTCTGTTATATTTATTTTCTTTGTGATGCCATGTGGTACCTATTATTTGGTGAATTTTAAAGCAATAATAGTCTGTGCCTTCCGCCAGGAAGAAGAGGAACAACTTTTCTCTGCTCCAAAGGAAGAGAGTCGAGTTTCAGAAGCTGCTAGGAGAGTTGTTCAACTAGAAGAAGAAACGCTCATTCTACAGAAGGGACCCCTGGCAAAGAAATTAGCAGAAATCAGTTAATACCTCCATCATTTAAGTTTTACTTTATAAAACAAAATCTTTTGCCATCTGTTCTCTGACTACGGTATTTTGGCAGTGAGGAAATGTAATTTGAAGGTCGTTGGCACTGATGTGGAACGTTGTCTATCAATGGTGAGAGATTATCCAGTAAATCCTTTCCAGTTGCTTTGGCCTATGCTATATCTAATTTAAACCTTCGCCAGTGCGTTGAGGAGAGGTTACGAGGATTTGTAAGCAATATAATAAGGTTCTCTAAACAGGTATGATTATTTAAGTTCATTTGGCTTTCCTTCCCTGGTAAAACTATCTGAGATATTGAATTCGTTATCTGTGTTCTCATTGTTTGTAGAGGGTTGATGTTGAAAAGTCAAGGCATCATTTTTATCCGTTATCCTCAGATGTCCGCAGTCATATTATGAGGGTGAACCGAGAAGCTAGAGAACAGTGGGACAAAAAACGGGCTGAAGATGCTGAGAGAATAAGGAGACAGATTGATGTTAGTCCTGTGAGATGTTCCAGTTTTAAATTTAAACTCTGTCTACACAAATCATGATTCAAAATGATACAACTTCTTGAAACAAGGAGTTATTGCATATTTTTACTGGAACAACAATTTTACTATTCACAATATTCATTTGCCAATCTAAGTATTATATTCAAGGTTCTTAAGTTGTCGCCTATGTGACAAGGTGTATCTAGAGGTTGTCACGAGGGCCTTGTCTCCTAGGTGTCGTCTAGGTGACAAGATGCACCCAGCTCCCCCACTAGACACTTTGCTGCCTTAAAAACCTTGGTTATATGTAGTGTAACACTTGATGTACATGTATGATAATGTTAGTGTCAAGCAAGCTTGCTAGTAAATATATAGTTAATAACTGGAGTATCTGGCTCTGAAGTTACATCCATTGTTGCATGATACATTTGGAATCCCACACCAAATTGCACGAGACTAATCAGTAACCACATATAGCATGAGGCAGATTGCATTTGGCCATCTTTTTGCCCCAGTAAATAAACCGTCCTTGATCTCTTTATTAATTGACATTCCTTTAGTTATACTGCCTTAAGAATGATGACATTATAATTCTTCAATGCATCTTGTGGGAGTTATTGCTACAATCTCAAATCTCTTTCAAGTTAGTGCTCATGGTGGTGTACCTTTCAGGACTGGGTAGTGTAATAATGAGCATATTGGTACATGCAGGGAGATGGCAATGCAAATATCGATCTAGAAAAAGACAAGAACGAGACCCGTGCCTCGTCAAAACATGCAAAGGTTTGTCTCTATCAGTAGGTGACTTGTACAAGAAACAATGCATGTCCTAGAGCTGTTGGTGATTCTGTTTATTATATACAGACCTACAGGGAGGATGATGATAAGATGAGAACTACAGCTGCAAATGCTGCTGCACGAGTTGCAGCTGGGGGAGATGACATGCTGTCAAAGTGGCAATTGCTAGCAGAACGAAATAAACAGAGAAGTGAGGGAGGTGACGGTTCTTCTGGCTCTGTACCAGGTAACATGTTGCAACACAAGCCATCACCAAAATCTGGGAAAGACTCGAGGGAAGAACAGGAAATTGAAAAGAGAGGCTTCTCCACAATGCTTGGATCTGGTAAGCCTGATCTCCTTTCTCCATGCCTAAGTTGTGGCCACCTGTAAAATCAGAGGCGGCGTTTGGTTGCTGATTCAGCTTTGGCGTGCTACTCGATAAAAGACAGTTTTTTACGCCACTGCTGTGGTGCCGATTCTGCACGCCACAGGTTGTGGTGCAGCCTCACCTGCGCGTGGCAAGGTGAGGCCGGCAACCAAGCAGGCCCCAAAATCAAAGCCATCGGTTTTTGTTTTTTCCACAATAACTTCAGTTGCAAATTTTCAAAAAACGAAATTCTTATTCACTGAGAAAACCATAGTGGGAGAACCGATTAAATCAAATGCCCAACCCTAATTGGTCTAAAGCCTCTTAGGTCTATGTGCTGATTAAAAAGAACTTGGCTCTTTCAAGTTCATTCAGTTAGGTTTTCCTTAAATGATGGAAATGTAAGGTTGTAGTACTAATTTAGGTCCATCCAAAATGAGCTTTGTGAATGATATTAAAATGGGGAAGGACTTGAGAGATCACTTTTCGTACAAAAGTTTGTGACTAGAGAATGAATGGAGTGCTTGAAATAGCACCTCCACCTCAACGCCCTTACAAAAGATGACTTGAAATCTTTTGTGCAAATAATATCTATGTCCTCATGAATTCTTAGTTGGTAAGGTCAGATGTAGAGTTTGTGGGCGTATTGTGCCAAACGTCAGTATGCCCTATCATCTATGTCATCCCCATATTTCTGTTTCTAAGCAATAGCCAGTAATTCATTTTAAAATGTTAGTGATGTGGCACTCTGCTCACGTTCACAATTTTGAGATTCAACTTGATAGATGGGAAAAAGGCTATTTTGGTGAAAAAAAAAGAGAAGGGAAATATTTTTTTTTATAATGATCATATTTTTAATGAACCCTTCGACAAGAATTTGTTGTCAAATTCAATAGACCCTAACTATAGTATTTTGTGATCAGGTTACCGCCAATAGCATAAGTTGATAAAAACATGTATAATGTAAAAGCAAACAATGTTCTAGTTTACCATGCCTGCACTAGTTTATTTTCTCACCACTAAATCTTTACATTTTTTCTCTAGGTGGTGTTCGAAGGTCACCACTAACAAAAGTGGCACGGAGTGTTTCAGTAAAAGATGTGATAGCAGCACTGGAGCGAGAGCCTCAGATGTCAAAATCCTCTTTACTTTTTCGGCTATATGGAAGGCCATCGACAGAACCTCCTGCAAAGTAATTTGCAGTAAAATTAGTGCAGTTCATTTTCCATATCGATTTTTGTCAATATGAGAGCCCAATCACCAAGTGATAGGGCTGGGGCTGATCGGATGACAATCAATTTTGTGGGCATTTGGCAGTTACTAGCACGTCAGCGTTTCCCTGGAGCCATTTTTGTTTTTCAAGGGAACAGTCTGCAAATGTGTTTCGTTTATATTTTGTTTCTGTATAATTGTCTATTGATCTCAATGTCCAGCCAACTTCAGTTAGCATGAACATTATGCTCATTTTTGTATAGCAGAAACTGGAGTAGAATGTTCATTGAGATGCTATGTGATTTTCTTTGTCTTTGATTATTTTACTGTGCCATTGAATCATAAGGAAGAATTTTAGCCGTTGTATAGAAACCTGAAATGCATGTATTTTTGCTGGCAGTCTGTCATGAAAGGCTTTGTGTACGGCGTCTTTTAAAATAGATTGTCTGGGTGCACAGAATATCAACACTGCTGACGTAAAAACAGCTTACAATTGGAATAACTGTATCAGCCAAGCAGAGCTTGTCCGAATTTACATTCTTTCTTTTTGTTGTCTGAATACACATATATATCAGGACTTGCTATGACACCCTCAAATATTGTCTGAATACACATATATATCACCACATTCTCCAAGCTAGGTTTCTGTTTGTACTACTATCTTGTTTTCCCTTCTTTCAACTAGGGATGGGATACATTGTTGATTTTTTTTTTTTGGGCAGCAACATCAGCGTGAACAGGAGCATCTAACACCCGGAGTCATAGGCAACCAACCCTTGCAGCTCTGGACCATTGAGCCTGCTGTTGTTCTCGAAGCTGAAAAGTTGAGATATGTTAGCCCTTGATCACAATAGTGCCAGTTCATGTGGTTGAAGAAGATACATCTGAATGATCTACCATTGCACTTAACAGTCTTTCTATTTTTTTGGTTTAGAAGGAATATATAAAACATACAAGACCAAAGTAAACTCGCCTAAGTGGCCAATATAAGAACCTATCTCTCAACTGACATAAATGCTTATCCATCTTGTGCAAGTTTGCCAATGCATCATTTTAGGGATGACAATAAATCAATCCAAATCTTGCAACATCCATTAGTTGTTTCGAGCTGCCAATGCATTCGGCAGAACACATGCTGTGATATTGAACAGTATCTGGTAGTAACTATGCTTTGACACGTACCTTCGAAGAGGGAAGGTTGAGAAAGGTCCATCAACAGGAATAGTTCCACAGAGGTCATTGTTAGACAGGTCACTGTAAGTCACAAGAATACTAACAATGAGTGAACATAGAAAAAAAAAACTTAACATGATAATAAAAGGTCTACACTCACATGACTTTCAAGTTGGAAAGCTTGGCAAGCTCCCTTGGAATTGATCCTGTAAGCTTGTTGTTGTTCAAGCGCCTATCAAGACACATACAACCAAGTTTCAGTTATCAGCTGAGAAAAGGGTGTTGATACACTCAATACGATTATGAGATCCAATGATAAAATGTTTTTCACTAAAATTATCACCCAACCATTTCTACCACAGAAAATGAGCTGAGAGCACTTGTATAATAAAAAGAAGGCATGGTTTTGTACTTTGCAAATAAACTATACCGAAGATGGGAACATACATGAATCTGAGTGAGTTGAGCTTGGAAAGTGACTTGGGGATTGCTCCAGTGAGCTTGTTGGCATACAAATCCAAGCTGATCAGATTCTTTAGTTTACCCAACTCCTTAGGTATCTCGCCATCGAGATTGTTCCTGTACAGCTCCCTGCAAATATATCTCCGTTAATTCAATAAAGGTCTACTGCCCAAGTGAACTCTAGAGAAAGAAATCTAGAATTGACGACATATGTGCGTACAGGTATTTGAGGTTGACAAGGCGGCCAAGCTCAGGGCCGATGGAGCCGGAGACATTGGAGTTGCCCAAATCCCTGAAACATTTGTCAGAGGAAGAGTCAGATAACACAATCATCGAATAGTTACGAGATACAATTATTGAACTCGGGTCGCTTGGAATCGTAACGGGCGATTTGCGGCCAGCAGGCCGAGAATTCTAGAAGCAACGTAACACAAGGTCTAGATCATCCATTGTTAACACCTGGGTCGGTCGCCTAGATCTCGGAACCAAAGATTTCATATCTACGCGGAGAGGAAGCGATGATTTTGTTTCCCCTTCGAAAGGAATCAACCATCGAATTCTTTCAATCAAGAACCAAGGCTACGGAGCGGTGCTGTTCAGATTCAGGCAGCGCAGAGGAGTAAACGACGGAATCTTGGGTGAACGGGGCAAGGAAGCGCGGGGGAAGAGGGGAGATCGCCGGCGGCGTGGGAGAGGGGGCGGCAGGACTCACAGGCGGACGACGCGGCTGGCCTGGTCGCAGGTGATGTGGAACCAGGTGCAGGGGTTGACGAGCGTGGGGTCCCAGCTCTGCAGCACGCCGTTGGGGTCCCTGAGCCGCTGCCGCAGCGCGTAGAGCGCGTCCCCCTCGTCGTTGGACGCCCGCGCGGGGCCGGCGCCGGCGGCGGCGAGGGCGAGGAGCGCGACGAGGGCCACGCGAGCCGCCATCGGAGACCAGGGACGGAGGGGAGAGGAGGGCTGGGCTCCGGTTCCGCGTCTCGCTGCGCTCGCCGGTGTGAATGGGAAGAGAGGGGAAGGGGGAGCCGGTTCAGCTTCTAGTGGCGTCTGCTCTGCTCAGCCTCAGCTGGTGGGAAAGGAAAAGGGAACGAAGCTAGCTCATCAGCTGGTGGGCAGCCAGGTCAACACAACTACAGCGAGGACCGGCACTGCTAGTCCACGGTCCAATGTGTGACTGGGGGCAGAAATGGTAGGAGCACCCGGGGATACTACCACAACACTAGCAGCCTGCCTCATCGCCCTGGAAAAGATTTAGGCCCTGTTTGATCTGGCAGGGCTAAAATTTTAGCCCTGTCACATCGGATGTTTCGATGCTAATTAAAAGTATTAAACGTAGATTAATTATAAAACTAATTACACAGATGGAGGCTAATTCGTGAGATGAATCTATTAAACCTAATTAGTCCATGATTTGACAATGTGGTGCTACAGTAACCATTTGCTAATGATGGTTTAATTAGGCTTAATAGATTCGTCTCACGAATTAGCCCAGGACTTCTGCAATCAGTTTAATTTTTAGCTTATATTTAGTTCTCTTAATTACCATACGAAACTTTAGCCCAAGGATCAGACACAGCCTTAGCAGCGAAGATCGCTATGTGGGGAGGCAGGAACTTGTGATTCGTGAGGCACCGTTCTGTGTTGTGTGTGATCTCCAAGATTTCGCTGGATTCTCTAGAGAGTACATGCCGAAAATCGGGAGGAACCCTCACATATTTTTCGTTGTAGGGCTATGTTCAGTAATTGGAGTATTTCTAGTGATAGTGTCTATAATGAATTAGAAATCAGTATGTGCTTACCATGTAATTTTTTTTGTATGCTGTTTTTAGCATGACAGAGCATAGCTTAGTTGTTTTTGCTAAAGAGCATGGGTAAAGCCGTAAAGGTTGTGGTGTGAAGCTCCCTAAAACGTTTCTTTTGAGTACGTGGAGATAGGGGTAATTGCACCATCTTTTTAGTTTTTGGCTCCATCACATGGAAGGAATGCGACAAGGCAAAGGCTCGCTCCGGCATCTACTAGCTCACCTCTACTCATCATGAGAAAAGAAAAAATAAGATAAGGCCAAAATTCAGGAGATAAATTGAGCTATAGATAAGTCCTTTTTCAACTATTGCGAGTTTGACTCAGGTGGACCGGTCTAGGAGAGGCAACGGTCACAGCCTCTTTGTTCGGCCTCCATGGGCATCAGACTATCAAAACCATAAAAAGTTAGACTCTCGGTGGTTTCAAAGGTGTATTTTCATTTTCTGAAATTTTTAAAAAGCTTGGTTTAATCTAAAGGGTCATAACTAATTCATTTTAAATAATAAAAATATGAAACCAATACAAGTTTTCTTAAAATGCAACCTATATGTTGGTTCTCTATTGGGAGTTATTTGAATTTTATTTATTCTTATTTATTAAAATTGCCGTTTTGCACTACATCAACCCAGTGATTTACCAAGAGGATTTAATGAACCAAGAGTACATAATAGATTGAAAAGACGACACCAACCTCATAATTTCATGCACCACCACATATAGAGATCCTATTGGGCGCTGAAGGGCTAGCGCTTTACTCTATGTTTATAGTGTGTTTAGGTAATAAGTTCTAAATTTGGAAGGGCTCAAATATCATGCAATCAACTAATTATACAATGAGCGGCAAAAAACAACAATTTAAATAAATAATAAGCACAACTAGAAGCAATAAAAATCTAGGAAGGGGAACATATAAGATCTAAAATAACTCCGAATAGAGCACCTAGGTTACATTTTTCAGAATTTTTTTATGCTACCTTCATATTTTTCTGATTTAAATAAATTATTTGTTTTTTATATTAGACCATTTTATTTAAATTGTTCAAAAAAAATCAAAAACCACCTTTGAAACAATCCAAATGCCCAAATTTGCATGGTTTCAATAGTTGAATGTCCTAGGGTATCTGGTTTCATAGTGGAGGCTAAAAATTAGACTTTTCTAATGGTTGAAGGGTGTAAAATATACTTTTGTTTTTTCTTCGGTTGTAGCTGTTTTCTATGTCCACTTCGGCTAGGGTGAGAAGACAGGGCTCATTTGCGACATTTGTTTCTCCTCTTTGGTTTATATATGCTTTGCGACAAGGCGGAACAAACCGCTGTAGCTTCCTATTATTTTTGTTCAACTAGCTTCGTGCACATGCATTTCTATGGGCAATGCAAATCATAGATAAATGAAATTCTAATCTTACCAATAAACGGTTGCTATTATGTCAGATTGAAGAAATATGGATCATTATTGATTTATCTCATCTACTCACAGAGCTCTAAGATTTTTTTAAAAATCATCTTGGATGTAAACAGCTCACATGATAGTTTAGATTTAGTTTATAAGAATAATTTTTAATTAAAATCTAAGTTCACTATCATGCCAGGTTACAACTAAATGGGTTACTTTTGATTTATATTATTTGTTCACAAAGTTTTAAGATTTTTAAAAACCATCTCAAGTGTAAAAAACTCACATGACAATTTAAATGTATTTTTTATAATAATTTTTAATTTAAAATCTAAATTTACTATCATTCCATATCAAAGCAAAATGTGTCGCTTTTGATTTATAGTATTTGTTCACAAAGTTTTCAGATTTTTTGAAACCCTCGAGTGTAAATAGCTCACGTGACAATTTAAACATAGTCTTTTAGAATGATTTTTAATTTAAATCTAAATTTACTATCATTCCATATCAAAGCAAAATGGATCGCTTTTGATTTATAGTATTTGTTCACAAAGTTTTCAGATTTTTTGAAACCCTCGAGTGTAAATAGCTCACGTGACAATTTAAACATAGTCTTTTAGAATGATTTTTAATTTAAATCTAAATTTACCATCATGCCAGATCAAAACAAAATAGGTTATTATTGATTTATAGCGTACACTAATTTTTTTGAAGACTTTGAAATTTATATTTATTTTATTTTATTTTGATTGAATTGTTTGGAGACACTATGATTCGAACCAAGGGTAGATGGGGCCAACGGATGAGGACGTGGCGTTTGTAGTAGGGAGGCCATATGCTTGCAGTCAAAGGACGATGGCGCGGGACGATAGAAAGTTACAAGAAAAAATGTCCACACTTCATTTTTTTTAGGAGTAGAGATTTACACTTACAACACTCGTCGAGCAAGACAACAGGGCGCAATAGTGCATGGTTTTTCGCTTGGGTTTTAACCAGCAGCTTCATTCTTTAATATTAATGTAGAACATGATGATAGTCAGAGAGCCGTGAGTTACAAAGGAAAAATGGCGGTGGTCGGTTAAGTTACAAACATACAGTAACTGTCTAGTATTGTCCAAAGCTTGATTGGTCTTTTGACCATGGCCGCAGGGGACGGCAAGTTATGCATAGTACAAATCCAGGGCAACATAGATATGAAGCTATTCATTTCACGTTTATTTGCAACGGAAGAAAAAGCCATGACCTTTGGTTTGAGCAAATGTCGGTACGTCCCCGCATGAAGGCTATTCATTTCATGGCTTTTTCTTCTGTTCTGTAACGTGGCAACGCGTGGCCAAGGGACGACGCTATACACAAGCAACTAGTAGCATGCACCACGATCCGGCAAAGACGCTCACACCGGCGCAGGGGTCGCGCGCGACGTGTCGCGTGCCGCCGCGACCGCCTCCGGCGATTTCTCCGGGGAGGAAGCGACCCGTTCCTCCGCGCAGCGCATGCCCGTCCTCGTCTCTTGTCCGGGTCCGGCCCTATATATAGGAAGAGATGGATCAGAGGAGTGAGGGATCGAGATCGATAAGGAGGGAGCGAAGCGAGAGAGGAGCAGACAGAGGTTCATCATCACCAGGGCGAGAGCGAGATGGATGAGGAGTACGACGTGATCGTGCTGGGGACGGGGCTCAAGGAATGCATCATCAGCGGCCTCCTCTCCGTCGACGGCCTCAAGGTTTGGTTTCATTCCTCTTTGCTCCCTGTTTGGTGTGAACCGCCGGACGGGAACCTAGCGCAGATGATTGTTGCTTATATGTGTGTATAACATGCAGGTTCTTCACATGGATAGGAATGATTACTATGGAGGAGAATCTTCATCCCTGAATCTGATTAAGGTTTGATTTGTATATTATTAGCCTGATTCTAGCACTGGCACTGTTTTGTACTGTGTCCAGTTTGCATAGGAGAAGTTCATCTAGACACCATCTGTTACCATGCATGTTTTAGAAAACAAAAACAAAATTATACTTTTCCAATTGACAAGTGCATGCATATTTTGGTCCAAAAGAAAGAACCTCGTTGTTGTTTGGGATCACGTAATAAATTACTAAGCACCCAAGTCTACTACCATGCATATTCATTAATTCTCCACTTATGAAATCGTATATACATTCTAATTTCTAACGTTTGCCTCCACTCATATGTATGGTGCATTTAGCTTTGGAAGAGATTCAAAGGCAATGACACCCCTCCTGAACATCTGGGCATCAGCAAAGAATACAATGTTGACATGGTTCCCAAGGTTTGCCGCCTCATGAGATCTGCTGTCCCAAGCTCACCTATATATTGCATCTTTGGCATTTCGCAGATCGAAATAAACTCTGAATTTGCAGTTCATGATGGCAAATGGTGCACTGGTTCGTGTTTCTGATCCACACGAGTGTGACAAAGTATCTAAACTTCAAGGCCGTTGACGGCAGCTTTGTGTACAACAATGGGAAGGTATGGGTCTTGCATTGCATTATTGAGATATGATATATCCAACTGCGCAGCATTTATGCATGCTGATTGTCCATCCGTCCTTGTTTTGGTGATGCTGATAGATCCACAAAGTCCCTGCAACAGATGTTGAAGCCTTGAAGTCTAACCTGATGGGTCTGTTCGAGAAGCGCCGTGCTAGGAAGTTCTTCATATACGTGCAGGATTATGAGGAGGGGGACCCAAAATCGCACGAGGGCCTGGATTTGACCAAGGTTACAACCAGAGAAGTCATCTCGTGAGTTCACCTCAGTTGCTGTGTGCTGAATAGAAGTTAAAAAGCCTAATTGCATTTTTTTGGTCAACATTTCTTAATGCAAAGGCTATACATGGTTGTTCTTGGATCAGGAAATATGGATTGGAGGATGATACAGTTGACTTTATTGGGCATGCATTAGCGCTTCATCGGGATGATAGCTATCTGGATGAGCCTGCACTTGACACTGTCAAGCGAATGAAGGTCCTTCTTGGTCTCCTTTTTTAAGAACATGCACATTTAAATGGACTTCAAAAAGTACATCTAGTTTTATATTACCATTTCAGTTTATTACAAATTATCCAATAGGACGAAACAAAATCCTAATGTACTCCTCTATTTCAATAGCTTTATGCAGAATCACTAGCTCGCTTCCAAGGTGGGTCCCCATACATCTACCCTCTATATGGTTTAGGAGAACTCCCTCAGGTAAGCCCTAGAAAGCTACAACAAATTAACTGACACACTGCTTAAACTTCATTGTAAACTGAAATTCTTCATGCTTTGAAAGGCCTTTGCCCGTCTGAGTGCTGTTTATGGTGGTACGTACATGCTGAACAAGCCAGAATGCAAGGTAACTGAAGTATTTCAGTCAGATCGCTTGAGAATGCTAAAATCAAATGTTACTTTCCAAATTTCTGACGAATATGCTAATTCTTTGCAACTGTTTGCAGGTTGAGTTTGATGAGAGCGGCAAAGCATATGGTGTGACTTCTGAAGGAGAGACTGCAAAATGCAAGAAAGTTGTCTGCGATCCCTCATACTTGCCTGACAAGGTATGCTTTTTTTTTTTCTTGTCAGAGCAAAAATATGTACATGTATTTACAAGTCACTTGCACATGTTTTGGTTCTAAAATCCGTCAAACAATGAACAGGTGAAGAAGGTTGGAAAGGTGGCGCGTGCAATATGCATCATGAAGCATCCTATCCCTGACACCAAAGATTCACACTCTGTGCAGATCATCCTCCCAAAGAAACAGCTAAAGCGCAAATCTGACATGTAAGTAGTAAGCCATCTAGAGCAATAACAGTGCAACATGTATTTCTATTTAATTGGTTCTTGGCTTAAGTGCCTCAAACTATACATATGTTTGCTTATTTATGATAAGGCAACCAACGACATCATACACCACACAAGCATATTAACAGAATAGCTCACATATAAGTGTCTTTTCTCAGACAATCTAAATCCTGTTGTTCCATTGCAGGTATGTTTTCTGTTGCTCTTACGCTCACAATGTTGCACCGAAAGGCAAGTTCATCGCATTCGTTTCGACTGAAGCTGAGACTGACAAGCCCGAGATTGAGCTGAAACCCGGGATCGATCTGCTCGGCCCTGTGGAAGAGACATTCTTCGACATTTATGACAGATATGAACCCATTAACAATGCTGAGGAGGATAATTGTTTCTTGACAAATGTAAGTACATGTACATATGCAACCAGAGTCTCTATAGTTAATATACCACACTTTAAAGTACTGACAGGTATGCCTTCATTTTGCAGAGCTACGACGCTAGCACTCATTTTGAGACAACGGTGAAGGATGTACTCGCCTTGTACAACAAGATCACTGGAAAGGTAATTTATCATAGGCATAAAGAAAATAACACATTTTCACTTCTGAAGTATTGTTACAGTGGATATGCCTTCAGTTAGCAATAACAATCCTACACTGATGCAATGCAGGAGCTTGATCTTTCAGTGGATTTGAATGCTGCGAGTGCCACTGACCAAGATGCTGCTTGAACATCCTCTGTTCCTGCAGCTCTTCCTTAGCTACTTCTTAAACTTTTCAAATCATTTTTGTAGATGGATATGTTTCACGAAATCCATTTTGTCATGCTTTTGGGGTTCCATGTGTCACTTCTAATGAACTACAATGCCACGGATTTATAAATATAACATTATTCACTGGTGACAAAATAGCTTGAGCTCCTCATGTTTGCCTGTTCTGAGTTACTCTCTATGCATACCAACCATGCAGTTCACCTGATAACCTAGGCGACACATATTTCAGTTACATAATTTATGTTGGTTAAGTAGAGCCTAGACACTTTACTTTTTGTGGTTCCACTTGAGCAATGTAGTGCTTGTGAGCTGTTATTTGGCCCTTTAGATTTTCTGGGGCACTTACTTCCGTTTGGTGATCAAAATTATATAGGCTTGGTAATAGTCATGCAAGGCTACCAATCTCCCATGATATCGTCCTTAGTTGTTGGTCAACTCAGATTTTAAATGAGATCACTCTGCTCTTAAGTCAACAGGCCATCATTCTCACTTCATCAGACCTAGCTACAATGGTTTTCATTACAAAGGACTTGACATATGTGGTTGTTTGTGGCCATTTACGCAATTTGCCGCATTGAATCGGTGGATGTTAGGTTGAGATGGGAAGTTTTGATATCCTTTGAGTAAAAAGTACGCTAGTATTGGCCCAAACCATCCTTCTATCTGTGGACTAAAACAAATTAAAGTTTTGGCCGGTGAAAATTTCGAAAAGGAACGTTGTTGCCTGTGGTGAACAAATGCACAATATAGCATGGATAGTACCGATTAACTCTGCTAATGTGCATCGACAAGGGTAGAAGACTCGTCAAGAGTTGAAATATTAGGCAAAGCAATATCCCATTGTCCATTGAAAACCATTCACTTAAGGAGATGATCTAGTGATATTTAGATACAGTTGAAAACCTGAAACAATTGACTCATTATTGTTGTTGTCATAGTCAAGTGATATGTATCCCTATCAAATAATGAAGATCTTCCCCCATGCTATGTGTTACCACAACTCTACCTGTAGCTTTTAAGTTCTCTATAGAGGTGCCTCAACCTTTGTTCCGAAATTGGCTGCTCTCCGACCCATGTACATTTGGCCGGGTGCACACAGCGTTTTATTTTTCCAGCGGGTCCGACGGGGCACTCTGGGTCCTCGCCGTGGAGTTGGCGTTATGGTGGGCCCACTTGGACAATTCAAAGTCCTGCGATTCCAGTCGTCCAGTGAACGAATCCATTACCATTTGCTCTTGTGCAGCCACAGCTTTATTCCTCCACTGAACCATCATACGTATTGTACTCTGGCCGACATGGACAACGTGCTGCGAGCCTGCAAAAGCAAAGAGACCACAAGACCAAACATCACGGCAGGCAGATACCCAACTAAAGCACAAAAAGGCATGACCCGAGAGCACATAACTATTGACTTGCACGGTCTGTTCCAAAAGGAGAACAGCTGATGCAGTCGTGCAAATCCTCTTTTTATTTTCCGGTCCTCGGGCAGCCAAATTCGGGAGTGTGTTTCAGGGCAGGCCTACCATCCGTCGTGGCTTCGTCTGAAAAAGAATCTATCCATGTAGACCAGGAGAGATGGACACACTCTTCCCACAACGCAAGCATCATCTGCCTATTTGCTCTAGGGCCCACCAATCTCTCTCCTCTCCCCAAATGTCGCTTTCAAGCAGTAGATTTTACTCACTGCTGTTCTAACTTTTTCAGCTTGAAGCCTCCGCTTTCTGACCAAGTCACTGTTACCTCGCCAAGACTGACACAAAATAGAGCCACCATCTCACTGTCTCTCTCTTCCACATGGCATCCGAGCCTAGGTGGCTCTGCGGGGCAGTCCACGCTGTTGCGTTGGGCTTGGCCTCACAGCAGAAAAGATCAGTGTCGACGAACGTCCATGTGCCTCACTAGTTACACATTCGATAGTTTCATTGTTCACTATCTTGTGAGATTCACAAAACGACTTTGGAAAAGCAATATTGAGAAAAGCACAAAATTTGGCTACGTGCATATGTAAACACAATACTTTCAATTTTTAAGTGAAGCATGTTAAAACATGTTTTCAAAAAGAGGGCTAAACTGTAAATACTCCACCCGTGCGGCACCTGCCGCTAAAATAGGATTGGCTATCGTTTCTCAGCATTCACAAATCAGATGGTGGTGGTGCATCAAACCAAAACCATGCAGCTAGGTACGCAACGCAAGGTCACTACTACTTTAGTTCAATTGCATCCAACATCCATGCATCCAATCCAACCATTACGTTAACTCAAACGAATGAGTTGCGATGACCCAGAAGAAGCAAAAACTTGCATCCTTACATGTAGCCCATGTACTCTTCAGCACGAGCAGAAATTTTACTCGTTAGCTCAAACGAATGAGTTGAGCTGACCTAGCTGAATTTTAGAGCTGTTGCAGCTAGAGCAAGTCGGGGTGAAACATGCTGGCCAGGCCAACATTATTGTAGCAGTACATGGTAATCCATATGGCACTCATTAGTTGAATCAGCTCAATGGATGGTCCTGGACTCCTGGTAGACAAAAAACACATCAGAGTCCTGAACAGGACAAATGGATGACCTTGAAGGGCAAAAGGCAGCAAAATAGTTGACTCTTCATTCGCGCAACTAGTTTACTCATTTTCCTGAAACTAAAAAAATGCCCAAACATCAGCTATAGCAATTTAACATAAAGCACATCATGGAAAAAATGCAACTGCTCATGGAAAAGTTGTCATGAATTCATTTGAGAATTGCATAGGATGTAAAAAAAATCTGTAACACCGCCAAAAAATAATTATGATCAGCACACATCATCTCTTACCAGATATATATACTAGAATTTAGAAGCTAGATTTGCTAACATTGAGGTTAGAAGCAAATCAAATTCATGATGAACATTGCTATAATGAGCTATTCAATGGATTTGGCAAAAACAACTTCAACTACTTCTCTTCTGTTGTCCAGTACTAGATTACTTAAGCTCAAAGATGTAGTGTTGTAGTGCCAGTAATTTTCACCTAATAGGTGACATCAGACAGTAGTGAATTATGGGGAGTTCCACGCCATTTCAAGAGATCTTTATGCACGATTACCAATGAAAAAAAAACGTAAAAATAACAATTTACCTGCTCCAATAAAATGTTAGAAGCTCTCAGTTTTCGCGGTCGCCATTTCTTGGCGGTCGTCATTTCCAAGTAAGAAATTTGCTCTTATGATGTACACCTGCACCATTTGCACAGAAGAGATTGCATGACAAGTTAAATACAATCTTTTTCCTAGTTAGTCCTTACATAAAGCAAATTGTAATGGAAGGCATACTATAGACAGCAGGCAACAATGAATTATGAAATTGCAAAGGATCTTCTGATCCAGTCAGGGGCGGAGCCACACCCCAGGCTGCCTGGCTGCAGCCCGGGTTGTGAGCCTAAAATCCCATAAAACTTAACTAACTGTATCTAGAAATATAGATGGTCAATAACAATTTTAAGCATATTTGAACCTTTATACTTGTTTTAGCCTGGGTCCTAATTCATTCTTGGCTCTGCCCCTGGATCCAGTTTCAAATGGAGTAACTATACAGAATACAGGAATGCATATTATTTCTTGCAAAAACCAAGTTGAACAATAAGCCATGGATCCTGACATTTTGGCAAGTTCAAGTTGTATTGTGCATATAGATTGGACGGATAGCCACATTGGAACATTTTGATCTATGATGCTAGGACATATAAATACATGAATACCTGGTGTAAACAATTTCAATCGTGGTGACAACTCAATGAACACGAGATCACTTGTTGGCTGCTTGGGTGTACAACTCCAGAAAGCCACCTTGAACATCGCCCCTACACTACTGTGCCACCATGCTAATTTCATAATTCTTTCAACAAATTTATATTACACAACCCATGCTTCAAAAAACAGTTCCACCCTAGTGGCTGACTAGAGCCTAGCACATTTTAAAGCCCTGAACAGAACAACTTAGGTTCTCAACTTGAAATATAACCGCTCAATCAGCTGGAATATGTAAGAAATGCTTCGGATTTGACCACCTTCAGAGGTTAAGGTATTCTCACAGGAGAGTTTATGCTGTTGATAACTCCACATGTAAGAAATGTTTTGCGACTGACCAGCTGGTGTTTAAATTCTTGAGGCCTGAAGAGATCACTACACGTAGTGAAAAGAAATTGCTGCAGACTTGGGGTAATTGGTTGTGGAATCGAACTGACCTTTTGAAGGGGATTGGGTATTGAGCAATGAGCAGCGATTAAAATTTTCATTAGATCTCTGTGGCCAAAATGTTAAGGGGACTAGGATAGTTGTGATGTGCACGATTCATCAGCACCTGAAAGGTGATTAGATTAAACATCATTTGGTTTCCTCCTGACTCATATCCTGTAGCCCTCCCTGTTGTTTGCTCCCTATATCCCTTCTCTGCCCATTCATCATCAAGTTCTTCTCTTATCTCATTTGAAGTCAACTCTGGTGGTATAAAAAAGATTGAGTATTTGTGTTAGTTGTGATCTACAAGTGAGATTGCAGCAAACCCGTGTTTTAACAAATTGGATGCCTAAACACTAGGCTCTACCTTCCTGCTAAGACTGCCTAGCTTAACTTATCTTCACTTAGGTCCTATGCGCTACCCAGTACCCACTGCCCAACCAGCACCCGGCACTTTTTCCTCAAAACACTGCACAGAACAACTTAGGATCTTACCTTGAACTTTCTCGGCTGAATCAGCTGGAACACCAGACAGTCACCATCATCCAGCTTATGGTTGATGGCAAAACCTTTCCAGGTAATGCGGTAGTCACGGTCAGTCCCCTTGTGGTATCGCATCTGAAACTCGTAATCCGTCTCACCCACCAGCATGACCACTTCATCATGCTCTGGCAAATGCTCTCTGCAGAACTGCGCCGGGAGTCCCTGCCATCTTAGCAGCCCACCCATCAGCACCTAACGGGGTGGCTGATAATCTAACCAATAGGAGCATATCATGGGGGTTGAATCGATGCATCGGGTTACCAGCCAGAATGCGGTGGCAGAGTGCTGGGTCATGGTCTTCACAAAGGTCGGGTAGTCAGCACCCAGCTTGCCCTCCAGCTCCTTGGCCTTGGCGATGGCATTGCTTCTTTCCACGGCGGTTGCACCAATTCCTATCTTTTTCTTGAAATTCCGAAGCTGCACCTGCACACACCGAACAGAACCGTTTCCGTGGTAGTCGACAGTTGACACTTGTAACTATGATCGATCGATGACGAAACATAGACGAAAGAAATCTAGGATCCTCTGCGATGAGCTGACCAGCAGACTCCCTTCCGCCCGCCCGCATTCATTCAGATAAGAAAAAAAATCACTGTTGCGCCCATCTATCAGCATTCAGCAGTCACGTACCTCGCAGTACCTGGGCTGCTCAGGGAGGTTGGCCACACGACCGGACCGTCGAAGCGAGGTGGCCGTAGAAGAGGCGGCGGCCCTTGGCACCCGCGCCTTGTGTTTCAGCTGCTTGGCCTGCGAAAACCCCAACCGATTAGGGTGTCCTCGGCGGCAACGCGGGTATCTCGACCGAGAAACCGGGCGCGGACCTGCGGGGGCATCGCGGCGGCGGCTAGGTGGCGCAGCCCCAGATCCTCCATCCTGCGCTTGTTCTCCTCAACCTGCCGCCGCCGCAGCGCCTCGTACGCGGCCGCGTCCGCCATTTTCTCCCTCGACTCTCTCTCGCGTTCGCGGTTTTGTTTGGAATTTTTTTTGAGAGTTGTTTTGTCTGGAAAGGGAAAAGCAGGGGCGCCGCCGCCGCCACCTGCTACGGGCCGCTTGTATTTGGGCCGCCTCGTCGTAGCTTAAATGGGCCACTTTTATCTCACGACATGACCTCTTGTCTTTTTCAATTCCCTCTGCATTTCAGCAATTGTTGCCGCTGCTTCGCCTTCTTATTCCCCCGACTCGGACGAAAAGCTCGTGACTCGTTAGCTCACTCGGCTCGTAACGAACTCAGCTTGGCTTATTTTGTTAACGAGCCAGCTCGAACAACTATCTCAGCTTGTTAGTATAACGTGCGAGTTCGAGCTGCTCGTGAGCTGGCTCGCGAGCCAAACGAGCTGCAATATTGTAGCTCAACGAGCTGCTAAGCATGCTAATGTGATGGTTGTGTACTTGTGTTCATTTACATACTTGCATGTTAGACCTTATATGGATGATTGTGTATTTGTTTTTATGTTATTTATGTGAAATTGTGGACACCCGTGGTTATTTATTTATCAATATTTGTATTACATGTTCAGCTCGCGAGCTAAACAAGCTGGCTCGAGCGAGCTAACGAGCCGAGTCAAACTGCCTTTCTAGCTCGTTAGGATAACGAGCCGAGCCGAGCCAAGCTAGCTCGTTTTCTTAACGAGCTGAAACGAGCCGAGCCGGCTCGTTATCCAGCCCTAATTCACGTCAGGTTGACCATATGAATTGTAGTATTTGAATTTGAATCACTTTATTAAATATTAAAACAAAAACTGTGTATACATCATGGATACTAGAAATTTACTGACGCACACAAAAAAAAAACTTAAAGGTGGCGCTCACATATCAGTGGACAACATCGCAAGTCTACCGAGCCTGATGTGCTGACTTTTCACCCACCTATGACCATCTGCCACGCATGTTTATGGACAGTTGCTTACTAAACCAACACACGTGAATAGCCTAATACTAAAGCTATTGCTGCTTACCCGGTAAACCATATTTGGAGCAAAACTACGACAAATTTTACTTGCAAAAGAATTATTGCGCAAGGTGAAGCACAGACAAAAGATCGAATCTGCACATGAAACTCATCATTCCGAAACAAGGTTCACATTAGTTTACCAGCAGACATTAGTTTCTTTAGACACAACATCACTTTCTTATGTAGGTTCACGTAGGACAGGACGCATGATAGACAGCAGATAATACGGAATGAACTCCCTCAGCGAAAGGGTCCCCAGACACTGATGGAGTGAAAGGGTCCCCAGACACTGATGGAGATCAAACCACAAAGCTGACAGACATGTTTTCTGGAACTCATGACCATGGTGCACACTGGTTGTCGGGGTAGGCTTTCACTTCTTCAGATGGGGGAAGCACTGGTATACGTCTGACTTTGGATGCTTAGCCTCGGCGTGCTCCCGGCACTTCACTTCAGTTGTGGTACACATGAATGTTTGCATACATACTTTGCACTGTGTTCATCAAAACAATATCAGTATTCAGTAATGTACTTAAAGGTAACAGCTTGTGAAAATATACGCAATCAACACTAAAATTTGCACAAACTAATCCAGTTAATACACCTAGATATTTTTTTTCTCGAACCACGCGGGAGAGCTGCCCGTCATTTCATTAAGGTACAAATATAATACACGAGTCTGGAAAGACCCGACTCGGGTACAGGAACAACACCCACACACCAAATTAGGGAAAAAAAACAAAAACTGACTCCTCACAGCAAACAGGAGAGAACGACCAAAGACCAACTGGACCTAGGACCCCAGGGCTAGCGACCCAACCAAAAGCTCTTGGAGCTTTTTTGCTCCAGCCCTGCACCAAAGATCACTTCGAGAACTAATAGCCCTAAGAACCTCCTGAATGCAGCACAGGAGTTTCGGTGTTTCCAGACCTCCCAAGCTACCAAGATTATCAGGGAGTTAAGGCCCTTCTTCACCTCCTTTGGTACAGAGGAGATTGCTGTCCACCACCATCTGGAGAAACGGGAGGCCGAGGGATCTGGTGACAGATGAATGAGCCCTAGCTGCTGAAAAATCATAGCCCATATTTGACGGGTGAAGACGCAGCCAACAAGCAAGTGATGAATGGTCTCCTCAGCTTGATCACACAGGGGACAGGCCTCGGGGTGATCCAGACCTCTTTTCGCAAGCCGATCAGCGGTCCAACAACGGTTGTGAAATACCAACCAGATGAAGAACTTGCAGCGAAGTGGTGCCCAGCTCTTCCAGATTCTGATCCAGGGACCAAACTTGATTGTGCCCACAAAAAAAAGCTGTGTAGGCTGATTTACTAGAGTACTGTCCAGATTGGGTGAGCTTACAAACATATTGATCAGGCACCTCTTGTTGCAGGAGCATCCCATCCACCATGTCCCATACCTGAAGATATTCAATGAGTACTTGAACCATGAGAGCGCCTCTGATATCTTGGACCCATCTTCTGTTCTGAAATGCTTGAGCCACGGTCCGTCTCTTTGCTGCTCTCTTTGGGACAGTTTTGAATAAACTAGGGGCTATTTCAGCCAATGTGTGGCCATCCAACCACCTATCTGTCCAGAATAGAACTTGCTCGCCATTCCCCACAATCGCATCTAAGGCCACATTAAAAAGGGCCCGGGCATTATGTGGCACCTGGATTGGAAGACCAACCCATGGCCTAGTTGGGTCAGTCTTTTCAGCCCAAAGCCATCGTATTCTTAGAGCACAACCGAGCCGCTCCAAATTGTGAATTCCCAGACCACCGTATTCTAGGGGTCGCTGCACCTTCTCCCAGGCTACCAAGCATTTGCCACCATTAGTTTTCTCTTGTCTTGACCAGAGAAATCCCCTTCTTCTTTTATCTATGGCTTTGAATACCCATTTTGGTAAGTCCAAGGCAATTAAGTGGTAGATGGGAGCAGCTGTCACACCTAGATATTTTTAAAACTCCTCTATTTCAACTAGTGCAATCCAACAAGCAGTTCCCACAAGGAAACTGTTAAGCGTTGCATGATACTAACTAATACTTTACCAGAAACAAAGAACAATGTTAATTGCTGTTTGTACTTTCATATGCACAACTCATAAATAACTTGGTAAACAAATAATTGGCACTTGTAAAGCTACCCCAGATAATGACAGCACAACATAGTTCTAGAGACTAGACAGTACATATGGTTGCTGTTTTGTCCCAGCAAAAAAAGAAAGCACAAACCAGGTTCAGTTTCAATTCCACTTCCAAGCACTGACTGGGATAACAAGCACAGGTAAGCTAACTGGACCAAGTTGTTTTCTTGGGCAATAGCTGGGATAAGAATATAACATACTATAGCAAGTCAATTTTAAGCCAAATGCAGTTATAAATAGCTGAGTTCTATTAAACTTGGTAAAATAAAATTATGAGAGAGAAGGGTGTGGCCAGCCTGTCTGATCAGGGAAAGGATCACATGACGCATCCCTCTACTTGTCTACTTACACCAAATCAGATAGGGTAGTTCTATACACATGACAAATTTATTCGACTTCTGAACGACTGCGTGCAGAGCAAGCAGCTCAGTTCACACGCCGCTGCTAGTAAATGCATAAAGTTGGACGTGTAGCCTTCGGCAATCAAATAATATGTTAATAACACATAACCAACGCATTCACATAAATCAACACCAACTGTTCTTTGTTACACAAATCATCTTATTTTTACTCGCTGATTTAGGGTGTATACCAATAATCACATACTAACACATCCAATTATGTAAACTTTACCGGTTATAGCATCCCTGATTAAATTCACCTTAAGCACTAGAGGTAGACAGAAACTCCAACCTAGGTTAGAACTACAAACGCTAATCCAACAGCCTAGTGCTATGGGGACGCTCTACGCTACCAATCCATCAAGAAATTCCACCACAAAACATAAAACCACAGGCGCAGATCTAGATGGGGTACCTGGATGCTCATGGCCTTCTTGTTGGTGTCAAGCTGGCTCCCTGCACATCGAAAAACACGCAGATCCATCACATCGTAGAACCAGGAGAACAATCAAAACTCCATCATATCCAAGAACCCATAGGCACAGGGAGGAGAGGAACCATCAAAGAAGAAGAGCGCACCCTTGGCGGCCTTGTTCTTCTCCATGTTGCGCTCGCGGGCCGTCTTGGACTTCTGGCCGTTGCCGCCGCCCATGGTGGATGGATCCGCCGCCGACGATTGCCGCTGCGTGCGCGTGCGCGTGCGCGTGCGCTACCGCTACCTGCTTCGCCCGGCGGCCGCCCCCGCGCCGCTCCGCGTTAGGTTTGTGGTTCACGGGGAGATGGGGATGGCAGATCTCTCCGATATGGATCTGTGGGCGTCGCGAGGTCGAGCAAAGGGAGTTTTTAATCGGAAGCCGTGCCAGTCGGTGCCGGAAAGGGACTCTTCAGGAGATCTCAGCCGTCCATCCTGTTGCGGGGAACTATCTGCCGTCAATGGTGGCAATGTACCGAGCACCTTTTTCTTCGTTGGGAAGGAGAGGAAACGGCCACAAGCCCACAATCACAAATTCACGTCAAAAAAAGTTGTGGAAAGCGTGTGACACCATGTCTAAGTAGTTGTGAATAAAAGAATATATTATCATATATAAAAGAAATGTACTTTTATGAAAGTAGTGCCGGTACCAGGATGTCACCGGTGGATTCGAGTGTGGGTGCAGCTAAAACCCACCCGCAGCGAAACCCGCGGGACGGGAAAAAACCCGCCCACAACGAAACCCACGGGTGGATTTCTACACCAGCACCCGCACCCGCCGGGTTTCGGGTGGGTCTCGAGTGCCCGCGGATCCTACAAGCGCCCCGTCCACTAGCAGCACCACCAGCCACATGTGCCGCCGCCGGCGGCGTTCTTCCCTCCGAGCCGCCCGTTCCCCGTGGCGTCCGGCGGCGGTGACGGCAAGACACTGGACCTGAAGCCGGTGGCGCCGAAGCCCCGTCCCTTGCTCCCTACAGGCGCAGCCACGACGGAAGTACGGCGCTCGGCGGCTCGAGGTCGGGGAGGTACGACGCTCGGGTTCCGGAGTGCGGCGCTCGGCTGCTCGGAGTCTGGGTCTCTCGGGAAATCAGGGAGTCGCCGAGTCGGGGGATGGGGGCGGTCGGTCGGACGGCAGGATGAGAATTGAGAGAAAGCTGGCTAGGGTTTGCTGCACGGTACATATCTAGAGTTGTATTTGGGCTAGGTTGAGTTTCTTGGGCTAGCCCTTTTCTACTGTTCGGTCGGGTGCGGGTTCACCCGCGGGTGAAATTCTGGACCCGCACCCGCATGGTGCGGGTGCGGGTGCACCCATGGGTCAAATTTGAGACCCGCACCCATCGGGTTTGAAACCCGCGGATGCCCACACCCGCGGGTTGAATTGCCATCCCTAGCCGATAGCTAGATTGGGTTTAGAGAAAGAGTTTAATTTTCTTCATGGCGAGTTCTTTGGTAATGGAGTTTGGTGGTAATGGAGTTTGGTGCTCTTTTCTCCTCTTGAGCAATGGAGTGGATCTAGGTACTTTAGTTTCTCGATAGTAGACTCGGTAGAGATGATGGCTATGGCAAAGATGTCAACAACTTACTCAGAAAGATAACCTTATTCCACAATTAATGGCGACGGGGAGACAAAGGCATCACTGACACTGTGTAATAAGGTTCCCTGGCTCCTTGCCCATTATTTTGGCTCGATCCAACCCAGATGAATGCAGATGAAATGTGATGTTCCTTTTCTTCTTTTGAAATTTGGTCATATGACTAGATCCACCTTTGGCGGTGAGTTCTAAGATGGTGGATAATTTCAATGAAGTTTGCTATCTCTTATTTGTGGTTAATATGAATTAGTTCTTTTTTTTTTTTGCTTTTCGACAGATCAGTCAGCGAAGTAAGGGTGAAGATGAGTAAAATACTTGTATATTTTTTTTATACTTGTCTTTTAGAGTCATTGATGTAAAGCAGCTTGTGCTTCATAAAAGCTTTTGATGCATTCCTCCTAGATTAAAAAAATGCAATGCAACTTTCTACAATTCATATGTTGATTATTTCCTTAAGAAGGTTTTGATCAGCTCATTATTTGTATCTATACTAGACCTGAACATTTTGCGGGCCGGGCCAAAAAAACCCGGTTTTTTGGGCCTTAAAAATCTTGCTCATGCCCATCTCATGGGCGGTGATGGGCCTCCATTTTGGGCCGGGCTCGGGATTCCCACTCTTTTTTAATAGAAAAATAATTCATTTTAATAGTTTGTGTCGGGCTCGGGCCAAGAAAAAATTATTCAGACTTCATTTGCTCTGTCATGCCCATCCCATTAAGTATCGTGAGCAGGCCAAAATCCATCGGGCTCGAGCCGGGCCGTTGGGCCAGACCGGACCGAGCCACAAATACTCAGGTCTATTCTATACAAATGGTTTTACATGCTCTAACCACCCATGTTTTGTTTGAATTTTTCATGTGCATTCAGTCGTGCTATCTAATGCTCTCAATGACCATTTATGCCATTGTGAACATGTTAAACATGTTAAGTTGCAAGCACTGGTCTAGCGGTTTACCTCTTTTGTTCCTTTAATGCTTGTTCATATATACATCCACCCATACATACATATATAAATGATTTTCATATATCACATGACCCATACAAAGATACACTTGTATAAGGTCATATATTGTTATTCCATATAATTTATGTAAAATTTTGCATTAACAAATTTGCTAGTTATGCAAATAAATATTACATGCAAGTGTTATTTTTAAGAAACTCCGAAGACGGTAGGGGAGGGGACTAAGTATGATAAACCCAGTTGAGGTATTTCCAAATTTTTTAGGGTTACTTATATATGACTATTGCTTATAATTTTAAGAAATTATATAGATAAAAAACAAAAAATTGATCCAACAGTACAGAAGTCTCATCTTTGACTTTTGATGATGGCTTACTTTTCATGAGAAAGGCGCCAAACTTCTAGAAAATCACAATACGAACTATACATGATGAAAAGTAATTATCGGACATAAACCAAAGACCAATAAGCAACAACAAAGCACTATAAATGGTCAGAAGCAAAAAATGCCAGTATGTGACCATATTAATAATCTATTTGTTAAATATAGCATTGAAGCCTCCAAATTCATCCAAAGTAAAATTTCGTCATCCCACAAGTTAGCAAAATAGCTACAAATGTCACATGGTCGGCTTGGTTACGAAATCAAACAACTTTAACAAAGCGGCACCAAGCAAGCCTAGGCATCAAAGCCCAAATTTACCATGTCATATTTGATGTGTCGTTTGTGTCAATTTAATGTATTTTATAACTATTTTCTTATCTAACCCCTGATTAATGGCCAATCACACAAGTTTTGTGTTCAAAATAGTAAAGCTTAGGAGAAAGGAAAGTTTTCACAAATCCATGGATATAGTTAGAAGATCTTGTGGAATGGAAGATAACCACGCCAATCATGTGCCTCAATCGGGAAGTCAAGACAGTTGGTGGAATACAATACAATGGCCATTGACATTTAGCTTAACCATACTATGTCAATTGGAGCGTCATGTCAATTGATGAACTTTTATGAAGGCACCATGAGAATGAACTGATATAGAGAGAGTGCAAAACTCTACACTTCGCGAGATACATAGAAGGTATCGATCAAACATTAGCATCATCATTCAAGCATATCTTTTCTAGGCTATCCAATGGGCAAAGGAAAAGATACTTTCCGAGCATCATTAGATGGTGGGTTGAGAATCTACCCTATTGTGGAATACTTCTCTTCCATTTTTCCTTTTTGCACTTTTTTTTGTGATATTTTTCTTTCACCTTTATTTAGCCATTTATTAATATATAATTTAATTTGTAGAGGCTCACCCTTCCTATTATTAAAAAAATTACCGTCACCATGCAATACGAAAAATAAGATGTCACCGCACATTGTTACACCATGCAATATCAACATCCATTCTAGCATTAGCACCATTATTTCCTCCATAAGCAAGTTCATCTCTAGTTATAATCCAAAGTTGCATCAAGAAACTTATCAATTGTGTTATTTTCCATGTCAATCGACAATTCTATTGTTCTTCCGTGCAACTATTTATTGTTCTATCATGTTATAACCTGTATGTAAGTAGTTCCCCTTAGGGATGGATCCTCCTTAGGAGGGGTAGATCAATAGTGTAGAACAAGAAGTAGTCTCGTAATGTAGTTTTTAATGATATGGTCCTTTCATTTGTCTACATCATTTCCCAGAGGAGGTAGTTAGGACACAAATATGTATAGGATAAATAGCAACCAACGATTGTGTCGACTATATATTATCCTAAGATTAGGTTCGGTGACTCGAGTTCTCTGGCAGAGTCCTTTGCAAGGGAACCAAATGTAAAAGCATTGAATGTAGGACATCACTTTGGTAGTCACAGATGTTCCATAGATGATATTACATGCGTCATCATGATTCTTTATTTAATGTTTATTTTTTTGTTTGAATGAGTTGCCAATGAAAACTAGCTCCTCCCTCAAATTAAACATTGTAAGGGCATCCGGAGTGTGTGAGTTTCACCGGTCCTAAGCTTCTTAGAGGCGACCTTATACATACCAGAGAGGGTTCTAAGAAGAGGTCTTAAGCAAATAAGCTTGAGACCGGCCTCAAGCTTAAGACCCGGCCACAAGGAATATAAAAAGTTGAAGTGAGAGAAAGAGTGGGAGGCAGCGTAAGAGAGAGAGGAGGCCAGCAGGCAGGCGAAGGCATACGGAGAATATTTTTTTGATTTTGCTACTGTATGTGAGTCCCATCGCAAAGGCCGTATGGTGGCCTTAAACATAAGGCAGGCGACCTTAGTTTCATGTGGGACCTACCGTTAGGGCCGCATCGCTTCTATACGCTCGTGATGCCCTAAGTTGTTAGTACATTAGTACAATCTATAAGGTCCACACTCTTGACTATACATTTCTATAAAAATATACTATTTGATATATAAATACTATAATAAAATTACTTCTCATAATAAATATAGTAGCATCAAGCTAATACTGCAAAACTATTTGGATTGGTAAAAGAAGTTTAATTCATACGAAAAAACCTAGGGAAATATTTATTTGAAACAACCTATATTTGTGATTGGGGGGAGTGGACAGTTTTGGAATGACATGTCCTCTATCGCTTACTTTTTAATCAAATTGTAGTTTACTTTCCATTATTTGATTTTGTTTGAAACTTAATATTAATTGCCCCTTTAATTTGTAGTCCTTTGATTTTATATTTCCAATATAACATTCCCCAACAAAACATGAGAAACAAAGACATCCTTGTATGCGAAGTAAAAACTCACTCTCTTTTTCAGAGATTTGATATATACCTAGAGTGCTTGATAAATAATACTACAATTGATCTATACTCATGCAAAATCAATATCACAACTACATAATGCATGAAAAAAATCATGAAGCATATATGTAGGATAAATAGCAAGGGAGGTCACTATAAGGAAATCTTAATCCCATTTTCACAAAGGTTCCCTAGGTGATCTCTTCTATATCTTTTTTTTCTTTCTTTCTTCTTGCCGGTGTCCATGGCTCATGGCTGTTTTTTTATTATACCAAGATTACAGTAAGACAAACATAGAGAAAGAGTCATCATGAACATAAATATAAGCATTATGTGGTGGTCACAATCCAACAATTGGTGACCACACTGGTCGATTTGAGTGGCCAAGATGGTATAGGCCTCAACGACCAAAATTTCCAAGGATTAATTATGAGAAGTCATGATAACAAATACTTGACTAGGTGGGCGCTTGTCTTTTGGAGCTCAAAGGAGAGTATTTTAGATGCTTTTAATTAAGATGCCTAGAAGTTGAGCAGGCACGTGAGGATTAAGAAGGCTCCAATCAAACAACACCAAGAGTAAATGTTGAATAATGCACATAAATCGAGTAGACAAGTGAAAATCCGAGAAGCCTCCAATCAAACAACAGCAAATGTAATCTTTAAATAGTATACTTGCCAAAAACAATTAAATCAACCTTAAGAACGATGGAGCAAATTAACAAATACCAAATTTTATGGAAAGAATAGTAGCAAAGTGACTATCAAACCATAAGTTGATGCCCAACCCTCTGTTAAACTTCTCTTTTCATAGTATTGGATACATAAACAATAAAGGGAATTATTTACCTTCCCTCTATGTTTGTAAGAGTAAAACTACCCACGGAGTTCTGAACATTGTCCCTTAGTTGCTCTGTTTCATTGATCCTCTGTGCAAAGTATGCAGGGCGATTGGGGGCTGGAAGGGTAGTGCTTCCATTGTCTAGAGCATACACAACATATGACATAACTGGTCTATCATCTGGGTTTTCTTGAACACACAAGAGTGCTATATGACTACATAGCAAAACTTCATCTAGTAAACACGAATCCATGATAGATGAATCTGCGAGATCTTTTGTGTTCCCCTGCATCCACATGTTCCATACCTGAAACAACCACCACTCATATTAAGGTAACTATAATAGTTTTATAATGTTTACACGTAGAACTTTGTTGACAACTTTGCAGAAGGCATGTACTCACATAGGCTATAAGATTTTGAAAACCCATTATGTGACTCGTGGAGCTTCTGCTTGTACCGGTTACAACCTCCAAGAGTAGCACACCAAAGCTATAGACATCAGACTTGATAGAGAAGATACCTTCCATTGCATACTCAGGAGCCATGTAACCACTGTTTAACCATGTCACTAGCAGAAAATTATTGCATGTATTTTAACATAATTTTGTATGAGTTTGACAAATTAAATTTATATTTCACTCACTATGTTCCAACAACACGCCGGGTATTTGCTTTTATTTGGGAATCACTAAAGATCCTTGCCATGCCAAAATCTGCTATCTTGGGTCTCATCTCTGCATCTAGTAAAACATTAGCGGCTTTGAGGTCTCTATGAATTATGGTCAATCTTGAATCATGGTGGAGGTAAAGAAGTCCTCTTGCAACTCCTTTTATTATATTAAATCTTGTTGGCCAATCTAGCAACATTTTTCTTGAATTATCTGCATACGGAAAAAAGAAACACGTATGTTTGAGTACTTTTGACTAATCTTGCAACATATTTTGCAAATTGTGGTGTGTCACACAACCATACCAAAAAGGATAGCATCTAAGCTTTTGTTGGGCAAATATTCGTAAATCAGGATCTTTTCATCACCCTCAAAACTGCACCCTAGAAGTCGAACTAGATTTCTGTGCTGCAATTTGGCTATTAGAATAACTTCATTTCTAAATTCCTCGGTTCCTTGCTCGGAGTCCTTACTTAGCCTTTTGATAGCAACTTCGTGATCACCTAGCATTCCCTACAAAAAATATTAACCAAATCTAGAAGTTTGTCATTTTTCATACAGACACTCCAATGTGATTATAACTAAAATGGACTTGGAGAAACAACTACAAATGATGGACTTACCATATAAACTTTGCCGAAACCTCCCTGTCCAATCTTATAGGCTTCGGAGAAATTGTGGGTTGCTGCCACAATATCATCAAATCTGACAAAGGGCAACACAAACTCTTGGGCAGGGTTTCTTTCCCCAAGTTCATCCAATGTACCCATACTACCCAAAATTGGCTTCTTGTGCCTTCTCCAACTCTTACCTGCATTCAAATTTTGTAACCAGTGACTCTCCATTATTAGATGAGTAAAGACAACAAAGGTGTAGAGTTGCAGTACCTTTGAACTTGCACCACGCCAGTGAAATGCCGGCGATCAGTAAAACACTACTCGTCAAAACTGCAGGCAGTGCAATCTTCAGTGCATTGCTCTTTGCCCTTTCGCCTGTCCAAAGTCAATGTAAGTTTCGTTCATGCATATGCAGAGCCCAGAAAAGAAAATGCTCCAACTTTTACTTAACACACTTGGGATGGCAAATTTTAAATTGCAAAATTTTGCAGTGACAAATTTCGGATTGCAAACTATTCCGATGATAAAGAGACAGACAAGGTCAAATGGGTGCCACACACCAGCACGCACGCCTGCAGTCCGGAGGTAGAGGGTGTCGCTGCCGGTCACATCGCCCATCTTCGCCGTGTCAATCAGCTCCCCATCCCACACCAGGCACCTCGTCGCGTCCGCCGCCGACGTGCTGTTGCTCAGCCGCAGATCGGCGTAAGCGTAAGCGTACGCCACGCAGGAGCAGTTCCGGCTGCACTCCGCGGCGCACTCCGTCAAGTTCCTGTACCCGACGCGCCGGAACCCGTCGGGCGCCTTCATCCCCGGCAGGGCCAAGAAGCCGTCGCCGCACCGTAGCGCCTCCTTCCGCCGGCAGCCTCGCGAGAAGCTTCCGCTGCTCCACTCCTCCGTGCTCGCCGGCGCGAAGCCGTCGAGGCACTTGCACGTCGGGACGTCGCCGGTGCCGTCGCAGTAGCCGTTGGCGCCGCAGGGGCCATAGCGGCTGCACGGGCCGGTTTGCCAGTCCCCGAGGACGGACCACGCCGCCTTGCTCCTGTTCCAGCTCTGGAGCTGGTACTGGCCGGCGTAAGTGAGCACGTACCTGGTGGGCGGCGCGCCGTCGGAGAGGCTGTAGGTCAGGTAGATCTCCTCCTCCGTGCTGACGAACACCAGGGAGACGAGGCTGATGTTCGCCTGGTACTGGCTGGCGTCCATGTAGCCCATCCACGGCGAGCTCCGCATCACGGGGCGCGTCCCGTTCCAGAGGAAGACCTGCATGATCCTGTCCGGGTCCGCGCCGAAGCTGAAGCTCCCCGGCGAGGGGTCGCCGGCGCTCTTCCACGACACCAGGCGCTCGCTGGTCCGCGTCCTGTACTTGACCCGGATCTTCATGCCCGGGAGGAGCGTGTCCGCCGGGTGCTCGAAGCTCTGCCACAGGGTGGTGCCGTTGGGCGACCTGATGACGAGGTTGCCGCTGTTGAGGAGCACCGCGGCGGCGCCACTGAGCGATGCAGCAGGGGTGCCTGGGACGCCTCCGACGTTCGTGGTCCAAACAGCGCGGCCGTCGGCGTCGGACAGGACGAGGTCCGAGGTGTTGGCGGCGACGGAGAGCGTTGGTGCAGGGGACATCGTGTTCGTGACGGGGGCGTCTCGGTTGGCCACCCACACCACGGTGAACTCGGGGATGGCGTTGTACCATATGCCGAGGTACAGTTTGGCCGGAGTTGAGTTGCTAGGGGAGAAGAAGCCCAAGGCGAAGCTGCCGTCCTCCGATACGACGGTGGCACCTGGGGAGAGCGGCTTGCCGGGGACGATCCTGTCGTCGGATGCACATGGTGGCAGGAGGAGAAGGAGAAGGGCGGCAGCGCTGGCGATCATCGCTGAAGAATCCATGTATGAAGCACTTGCCGCTGCAGTATTTTTGACGAACTGGAGTCACAGCAACATATTGTGACATGGGTATGCTGGTTGCTCCCAGACAGAGTCACAGAGATGCTCAGCGGTTCAGCTACGGCAGGAGCAATAATTCAAAAATATTTGACGTACATTGAACTTGATAAGAATTCAGACTCATTCTATGTTTGATATTTCAGCCGTCCAAGTTGGCCTCGGTATTGTCAATTTGTCATTGCTGACAGCCATACTAGTGACAGTCAAAAACGCAAAGAATGTGTATGCGACGTCAGTCAAAAACGCAAAGAATGTGTATGCGACGTAAGGAGATCTTAAGGATCAGTCCACTTTCGATAGTATGGTCCTCTTTTCCATAGAAGCAAGAAGCTAGTAAGCGTGATACTGATCCTCTGAACATCCGTGTTGCGGCGTTTGGAATTTTGGCCGACAATTAGCGATTTTCGGCGAATATCGGTCTTACCGGTGGCGACCGTAGATAGTTTTACCAGTATTACCGATTATTTTTCAGTTATGATTCGTAGACTTTGGTCATAGTTTGGCCAGATTTTTAAAAGTTGGGCCGATAATCGGCTTACCGATCTTACTGGGCTCCTCCAAAAATTTTTATTAAACTGGTAGCTTGAACTCTTTCCACCCTCATAGTTTTATCACTTGTCACTTGTCACTTGATATGGTTTTGGGTTTTTAATTACAATGATCTAGCAGCCGAGTTCTCTTCTTTTTAGTTGGACATGGCGATGAGGAACGACATCAGATTGTTGCAGAGAAGAGGTCGCAGGCGGCTGCTCTCACACTGAATATTTGGGCAAGGGGCTTCAGAAAGGCTGGGATGGCGATAAAGGTCAGGATTCAAAGCCGATGTACACATCAAATACTTCCATTTTAAAAGCCACTAATGTCATGCAATAATAAATTACTTGGTGCCTCGGCACTGAGACTTTCCACACCATATGCCAAGTAAAAAACGAAGGTGTTGTACACATAACCACTACTTTAGATCCGTACCGGAAGGAAGGTAAGTTGCTCAACACATTGTCTAGTTCGTGCTGGTTGGTATTAGATTCGACTGCCCTATTTTCGAAATAAAGAAAAGGGGTAAAATTGTACCCTATAGGACTATTCTAGTGAGGAGTTTTATGCCTCGGATTTATTTAGATAAACCTTATTTAGAAAGTTATGTACACTATAGAGGTAAAATTGTACCCTATACAATGAGGAGTTTCAAGCCTCGGTATTTATTTCATTAATGATATTATGTGAAATTTTACTATTACTAACTGTAGGCTCCTTTTGAAGCCTCCAGATGAAGCCACCTAGGATTCTAGGTGGACACTTAAAAAAAAATCCTAGAAATTCTCACGAAAAAGCAAATCATTTGACCATCAATTGAAACACTCAAATCATCATAGCCATTAGATCTATTATATTTTCTAAAAAATTATCCACCTATGCCACTTATAAAAATAGCTTAAAGTAAACCCTAAGTCTATATCAAAATTACCCACCTCTGTCATTATATAAAATAAACCAAAGTAACCCCCCTAATCTTCATCAAAATTACCCACTATGCCATTATAAACAGTATTTAAAATAACATCATAAATTTACAAATAAATTACCCACTACGAATA
>CM014278.1:96297358-96353983 GCA_004135705.1 Alloteropsis semialata | reverse complement strand
GTGGAAACCCTAACACAGGGTATATAACATGTACCGTACCGCGGGGGGCTTCGCCCCCCCGCACCCCCCCAGTTGCGTCCTGGGCAAAACGGGGCGAACTGATGGGCCCACAACTTCAGCCTCCGCTTCGCTACGGCAGAAGTTGTCCGCCCAAATAGAATTTGGAACATATCCAACAAACTCCACCTTGAGACAAATTCCATCTTGTAGCATAAATCAACACCTTCACCCTGAACATATCAACAGCAACAAACAATACTTCTGGCGCCAAATAGCCTCTTGGGCTATGCAGTCATACCAACTAAGCTTGAGCAAAGCTCAAACTTAGCAACAGGAACAGGCTTTGTCAACATATCAGCAGGATTATCATGAGTACTAATCTTGCATACCTTCAGCTTACCCTTTTCGATCTCATCACGAACATAATGGTACTTGACCTCAATGTGCTTTGTCCTCTCATGAAACACCTGATCTTTGGTGAGACAAATAGCACTCTGACTGTCAGAAAATAGGTTAATGCAAGATTCAACTCCACAAAGCTCTGCAAACAATCCTTTCAACCAAATCAACTCTTTGGTAGCTTCAGCAATAGCCATATACTCCGCCTCAGTAGTAGATAAAGCAACAACAGGCTGCAACACAGCCTTCCAACTCACAGCACAACTGCCAACAGTGAACACATAACCTGTGAGAGACCTTCGCTTATCCAAATCACCAGCATAATCTGAGTCCACATAACCAATAAGTCCCTTTTCAGTTCTGCCAAACTTCAAACAACAATCTGCCGTCCCTCTGAGATACCTGAAAATCCACTGAACTGCCCTCCAGTGTTCTTTACCAGGATTAGACATATATCTGCTAACCAAACTCATAGCATAAGATAAATCCGGACGAGAGCAAACCATAGCATACATCAAAGAACCAACAGCACTGGAATAAGGAACCTTAGACATGAACTCAATATCCTCATCTGTACTAGCACACTGTTTAGCTGACAATTTAAAGTGAGGTGCAATAGGAGTACTAACAGACTTTGCATCATGCATGTTGAAACGGTGAAGAACCTTGTCAATGTAATTATGCTGACTAAGAAACAATAAACCAGCCTTTCGGTCTCTAGTAATTTCCATACCTAGAATTTTCTTAGCAGCACCAAGATCCTTCATGTCGAACTCACTACTCAACAATTTCTTCAATGTAGTGATGTCTTTCCTGCTCTTGGCAGCAATCAACATATCATCAACATATAACAGCAAGTATATAGGTGACCCATTAACATGCTTCATGTAAACACAGCTATCATGTTTAGACCTCTTAAAGCCATGTGACAACATAAATGAATCAAACCTTTTATACCACTGCCGAGGAGACTGCTTCAAACCATACAAGGACCTTTTCAACTTGCAAACATAATTCTCCTTGCCAGGCACTATGAACCCTTCAGGCTGGTCCATGTAAATCTCCTCCTCAAGTTCTCCATGCAAGAACGCAGTTTTCACATCTAACTGCTCAAGCTCAAGATCATGTGAAGCAACAATACTAAAGAATGTGCGAATTGAGCTATGCTTTACAACTGGAGAAAACACATCAGTATAATCAACACCAGGAATTTGACTGAAGCCTTTTGCCACTAACCTTCCCTTAAACTTTGGAGGCTCGCTAGGAGATAAACCCTCCTTTCTCTTGTAGATCCACTTGCAGCGAACAGGCTTCTTTCCCTTTGGCAAGGGAACAACTTCCCAAGTGCAGTTCTTCTCAAGAGACTGCATCTCATCCTGCATAGCTGCAATCCACTTCTTACAGTCATCACAAGCAATGGCTTCAGAATATGTTGCTGGCTCATAGCTGCTATCCACCTGTTCAGCACAACTCAAAGCATAATAAATCATATTACATTCTTCAATAAGACGCTTGGGAGGTCCACACCCCCTCTTTGACTTGCGATGAGCAATAGACAAATCCTCCACTGGCTGCACAACAGGAGGTAAGTGCTGAACATCATCATCATGAGCCTCACTATCAACAACATCATTTTCCTGATCATCAACTGGCGGCTCCACAGGCGGCTCCACCTGCACACCACCATCATCATGCACATGCAGCTCCTCCTGTATATCATCCACATGCTCCACCTGCACACTGACATGCTGCAGTTCTTTATCAAAATTATCTGGAACACAATCTGAGGACATGCTGTCATTAAACATCACAGATTCATTGAAAACAACACTCCTGCTCATGAAAGTCTTTCCTGTTTCGGGATTCCACAACTTATATCCTTTGACTCCCGAACCATAACCAAGAAAAAGACATTTAATAGCTCTAGGCTCTAATTTTCCATTATCAACATGAGCATAAGCAGTGCAGCCAAAAACCTTCAACTGTGAATAATCAGCCGGTGTACCAGACCATACCTCAACAGGAGTTTTCTTATTAAGTGGAATAGAAGGCGACCTGTTTATCAAGTAGCATGCAGTGTTAGCAGCCTCAGCCCAAAAACGCTTGCTCATACGCGCGTTGGACAGCATGCAACGAGCCTTGGAGATAATGGTTCTGTTCATGCGCTCAGCCACACCGTTTTGCTGTGGAGTATACGGTATGGTGTGATGCCTGACAATGCCTTCCTTCCTGCAATAAGCATCAAAAGCATACGAACAAAATTCTCCACTATTATCAGTACGAAGCACTTTCACCTTCTTTTCAGTTTGCCTTTCTATCATAACTTTCCATCTTTAAATGCAGCAAAGGTATCATCTTTAGTTTTCAAGAAATAAGGCCATACTTTTCTAGAGTAATCATCGATAATAGTAAGCATGTAACGAGTACCACCAAGAGAAGGCTTACGAGAAGGACCCCATAAGTCAGCATGTACATAATCAAGAGTACCTTTGGTGGTATGAACAGAGGTATTGAATTTGACCCTCTTATGCTTCCCGAAGATACAATGCTCACAAAACTTCTTGCTACTCAAAGTACAACCATCCAGTAGGTTTCTCTTCATCAATTCTGCCATGCCAAGTTCACTCATGTGTCCAAGACGCATATGCCAAAGGTTAGTTTTACTAGGTTCAGCATTAGTAACAGCAGCAGCAGCAGCGGAAACAGAACCATGTAAAGTACTTCCTCTAAGGACATATAAATTTGCAGAATTAAGATCACCCACCAAATAAACAAGAGAACCTTTTGATATTTTTAAAACTCCACCTGAACCGGAGTATTTGAAACCTTCTGCATCAAGTGTACTGATCGAGATGAGATTTCTAGTCATCGTGGGTATGAACCTCACATTTTTCAGCGTGCGTGTCATGCCATCATGTGCCTTGATCTTGACAGAGCCGATGCCCACAATCTCGCGTGGGTTATCATCTCCCATACGCACGACATCTCCCTTTTGCACAGGTTTAAGAGAACTAAACCAATCTCTGTTAATGCAGATATGAAATGAGCATGCTGAATCAAGTATCCACTTATCATGGTCAGAAACACAAGCAGCAACAGCCAGACAATCTCCCGAATCAGAATTACCACCAGCGACAACGGAAGCCTTACCATCCGAATTATTCTTCCTGCTCTCCTTAGCTTTAAGCTTAAGACAGTCCTCAATAAAATGAGTTTTCTTCTTACAGTACTTACAGAACTTTTTCGAAGGTTTAGACTTTGAACGTCCTCTGCTTTCTTGGCTCTTGGAACGATCGTAGCTATCATTGGAGGACCTCTGCTCGGTTCTGCCTCTCACATGCAATGCATCGCCCTTGGTGGACGACCCATCAGAGTGCACCATGCCTCTCATCTTCTCCCTGGATTGGAGTGCCTCATAAACATCCGAAACGGTTAGTTCATCACGGCTTAGAAGTATGGTGTCACGAAAACCAGCAAACGAACTGGGCAGAGAGCATAATAGTAATAGGCCTAAATCCTCATCATCATACTCCACCTCCATCGACACTAGGTCGGCAACGATCTCCTTGAAAACAGATATGTGGTTCAACACCGAACCACCCTCCTCCATCTTAAGCGTGAACAGCTTCATCTTCATATGCATCTTACTGGTAAGATCTTTCGACATGCAGATCGATTCCAGTTTGAGCCACAGTGATGCAGCAGTCTTTTCCTGCAGCACTTCTTGCAAGATATCATTAGATAGATGAAGTTGAATTAGGGACAGAGCCTTACGATCCTTGCGCTTCTCCTCATCGGTCAAATCCTTGACCGACTTCTTCCCGAAGTTTTCCAGCGCCTCATCTAGGTCATGAGTTTGCGCCAGAACAGCCCGCATCTTGACTTGCAACAGCGAGAACTTCGTATTGCGATCCAACAGCGGTAGATCATACTTCATCGACGCCATCGCGAAACCCTGATCTGAGAACAAGGCTCTTGATACCACTTGTTATGAGTGATAGCGAATAAACGATGAATAAGAACAAATCAAACCGCAAAGGAGACACGAGATTTAACGTGGAAACCCTCCCAATGCGAGAGGGAAAAACCACGGGCGCCAGCCAGCAAGAACTTCACTATGTCGGGGTTCGGTTACAACGCCAATGCGGCGGCTTACAAGAATATGGATCAATCCTTCGGTGGAAACCCTAACACAGGGTATATAACATGTACCGTTCCGTGGGGGGGCCCCCCGCACCCCCCCAGTTGCGTCCTGGGCAAAATGGGGCGAACTGATGGGCCCACAACTTCAGCCTCCGCTTTGCTCCGGCCCAAGCCTCCCGGCGACGGGCCTCCGCTTCGCTACGGCAGAAGTTGTCTGCCCAATTAAAATTTGGAACATATCCAACAGGCTGCTCGTGGCAATGGAGGCCGGACAGCTCTCGGCGGTCGGTGGCCTGCTCGCGGCGATGGAGGCTAGCCAACTCGCGGTGACGGCGCCCGCGTTAACTCCAGCATGCAGCCTGCTTGCGGTGGCGGCGCCCGCGTCAGCTCCACCATGCAGCCTACTCGCGGCAGCGGCGTCCGTGCCAGCTCGCGGTGGCAGCGCCCGCGTCAGCTCCCGGTGGTGTGCAGCCTGCTCCTGGCGGCGGCGCCCGCGTCAGCTCCCGGCGGCATGCAGCCTTCTCACGGTGGCGGCGTCTGCGCCAGCTCACAGTGGGCTGCATAGCTTGGAGTACGGGGAGGGGCAACGGCCATGTGCCTGTCCAATTATTCTATTACCCTCTGTTCGGCTCGTCTGCAACAACGATTTTGGGTTCTGGCAACCAAAGTTCGGATAGTGCAATGTGCACGGTTCGTTTGCTCTCTGTTCGTTTTTTTACAACGCTGGAGCTGCTCTTATAGGCCATTCTCAAAATATTTACAATTTTGTGATTTGAGTAAATGATTCATCCATAATACTAGAATGTTTGATAAATAATGCTATAATTGATATATACTCCATGCTAATAATCAATAGCATAACTACAGAATGCATGAAAAATCATGAAGCATACATGTAGTATAAATAGCAAGGGAGGTCACCATATGGAAATCTCAATCCCATTTTCATAAAGGTTCCCTGGGTGATCTCTTCTCTATTTTTTTTCTTTCTTTCTTCTTGCCGGTCTTCATGGCTCATGGTTGTTTTTTTATTATAGCAAGATTAGAGTAAGACAAATGTAGATAATGAGTCATCACAGACAAAATAAAAGCATTCTATGATGGTCGCAATCCAACACTGGTTGCTTTGAGTGACCAAGATGGTATAGACCCCGAGGAGCAAAATTACCATGGATCAATTATGAGAAGTCATGATAGCAAATACTTGACCAGGTGAGCGCTTGTCTTTTGGAGCTCAGATGATAGTATTTTTAGATGCTTTTAATGAAGATGCCCAGAAGTTGAGCAGACACGTGAGGTTATAAGGTCATCCCCAACCCAAAACATTAGACATATTTTTCATAATCTCCACATTATCAAGAAACTAGTGCAAGGCAGTATCTCTCCAATGCAAACACTACTCTTTCATATGCAAATTTAATACCACTCATCTCTCATTATGCATTGGATATTGCGTAAAAACCTATGTCTCGTACAATACCCAGTTTCCTTCTCTTTATTCATTTACTCACTTGCCACATCATCTTTTATCCTAGGTGGCATCTTATTTAATTCTATAGACACCATCCTAGTCATCGAGTTGGGAATGGCCTAAGAATGCTCCGATCAAACAACACCAAGAGTAAATGTTGAATAATACATAAATTGAGTAGACACATGAGAATCCGAGAAGGCTCCAATCAAACAACACCAAAAGTAATCTTTAAAGAATATACTTGCCAAATTGTTTTTGAATCAACCTTACGAATGATGGAGCAGATTAACAAATACCAAATTATATGGAAAGAATAGTAGCAGAGTGGCTATCAAACCATCAAAGATGCACATCCTTTTGTTAAACTTCTCTTTTCATGGTATGGGATACACAAACGATAAGGAGATATTTACCTCCCCTCTATGTCTGTAAGAGTAAAACTACCCACAGAGTTCTGAACATCGTCCCCTAGTTGCTCTGTTTCATTGATCCTCTGTGCAAAGTATGCAGGGCGATTGGGGGCTGGAAGGGTAGTGCTTCCATTGTCTAGAGCATACACAACATATGGCATAATTGGTCTATCATCTGGGTTTTCTTGAACACACAAGAGAGCTATATGACTACAGAGCAAAACTTCATCTAGCAAACACGAATCCATAATAGATGAATCTGCCAGATCTTTTGTGTTCCCCTGCATCCACATGTTCCATACCTGGAACAACCACCATTCAGATTATGTTAACTATAATAGTTTTATAATGTTTACACAAAGAACTTTGTTGACAACTTTGCAGAAGACATGTACTCACGTAGGCTATAAGGTTTTGAAAACCCATTATGTGATTCATCGAGCTTCTCCTTGTACCGGTTACAACCTCCAAGAGTAGCACACCAAAGCTATAGACATCAGACTTGATAGAGAAGATACCTTCCACTGCATACTCAGGAGCCATGTAACCACTGTTTAACCATGTCACTAGCAGAAAATTATTGCATGTATTTTAACATAATTTTATATGAGTTCGACAAATTAAATTTATATTTCACTCACTATGTTCCAACAACACGCCGGGTATTTGCTTTTATTTGGGAATCACTAAAGATCCTTGCCATGCCAAAATCTGCTATCTTGGGTCTCATCTCTGCATCTAGTAAAACATTGGCAGCTTTGAGGTCTCTATGAATTATGGTCAATCTTGAATCATGGTGGAGATAAAGAAGTCCTCTTGCAACTCCTTTTATTATATTGAATCTTGTTGGCCAATCTAGCAACATTTTTCTTGAATTATCTGCATACGGAAAAAAGAAACACGTATGTTTGAGTTCTTTTGACTAATCTTGCAACATATTTTGCGAATTGTGGTGTGTCACACAACCATACCAAAAAGGATAGCATCTAAGCTTTTGTTGGGCAAATATTCATAAATCAGGATCTTTTCATCACCCTCAAAACTGCATCCTAGAAGTCGAACTAGATTTCTGTGCTGCAATTTGGCTATTAGAATAACTTCACTTCTAAATTCCTCGGTTCCTTGCTCGGAGTCCTTACTTAGCCTTTTGATAGCAACTTCGTGATCACCTAGCATTCCCTACAAAAAATATTAACCAAATCTAGAAGTTTGTCATTTTTCATACAGACACTCCAATGTGATTATAACTAAAATGGACTTGGAGAAACAACTACAAATGATGGACTTACCATATAAACTTTGCCGAAACCTCCCTGTCCAATCTTATAGGCTTCGGAGAAATTGTGCGTTGCTACCACAATATCATCAAATCTGACAAAGGGCAACACAAATTCTTGGGCAGGGTTTCTTTCCCCAAGTTCATCCAATGTACCCATACCACCCAAAATTAGCTTCTTGTGCCTTCTCCAACTCTTACCTGCATTCAAATTTTGTAACCAGTGATTCTCCATTAGATGAGTAAAGACAACAAAGGTGTAGAGTTGCAGTACCTTTGAACTTGCACCACGCCAGTGAAATGCCGGCGATCAGTAAAACACTACTCGTCAAAACTGCAGGCAGTGCAATCTTCAGTGCATTGCTCTTTGCCCTTTCGCCTGTCCAAAGTCAATGTAAGTTTCGTTCATGCATATGCAGAGCCCAGAAAAGAAAATGCTCCAACTTTTACTTAACACACTTGGGATGGCAAATTTTAAATTGCAAAATTTTGCAGTGACAAATTTCGGATTGCAAACTATTCCGATGATAAAGAGACAGACGAGGTCAAATGGGTGCCACACACCAGCACGCACGCCTGCAGTCCGGAGGTAGAGGGTGTCGCTGCCGGTCACATCGCCCATCTTCGCCGTGTCAATCAGCTCCCCATCCCACACCAGGCACCTCGTCGCGTCCGCCGCCGACGTGCTGTTGCTCAGCCGCAGATCGGCGTAAGCGTAAGCGTACGCCACGCAGGAGCAGTTCCGGCTGCACTCCGCGGCGCACTCCGTCAAGTTCCTGTACCCGACGCGCCGGAACCCGTCGGGCGCCTTCATCCCCGGCAGGGCCAAGAAGCCGTCGCCGCACCGTAGCGCCTCCTTCCGCCGGCAGCCTCGCGAGAAGCTTCCGCTGCTCCACTCCTCCGTGCTCGCCGGCGCGAAGCCGTCGAGGCACTTGCACGTCGGGACGTCGCCGGTGCCGTCGCAGTAGCCGTTGGCGCCGCAGGGGCCGTAGCGGCTGCACGGGCCGGCTGGCATGTCCCCAAGGACGGACCACGCCGCCTTGCTCCTGTTCCAGCTCTGGAGCTGGTACTCGCCGGCGTAAGTGAGCACGTACCTGGTGGGCGGCGCGCCGTCGGAGAGGCTGTAGGTCAGGTAGATCTCCTCCTCCGTGCTGACGAACACCAGGGAGACGAGGCTGATGTTCGCCTGGTACTGGCTGGCGTCCATGTAGCCCATCCACGGCGAGGTCCGCATCACGGGGCGCGTCCCGTTCCAGATGAAGACCTGCATGATCCTGTCCGGGTCCGCGCCGAAGCTGAAGCTCCCCGGCGAGGGGTCGCCGGCGCTCTTCCACGACACCAGGCGCTCGCCGGTCCGCGTCCTGTACTTGACCCGGATCTTCATGCCCGGGAGGAGCGTGTCCGCCGGGTGCTCGAAGCTCTGCCACAGGGTGGTGCCGTTGGGCGACCTGATGACGAGGTTGCCGCTGTTGAGGAGCACCGCGGCGGCGCCACTGGGCGATGCAGCAGGGGTACCTGGGACGCCGCCGACGTTCGTGGTCCAAACAGCGCGGCCGTCGGCGTCGGACAAGACGAGGTCCGAGGTGTTGGCGGCGACGGAGAGCGTTGGTGCATGGGACGTCGTGTTGGTGACGGCGGCGTCTCGGTTGGCGACCCAAACCACGGTGAACTCGGGGATGCCGTTGTACCATATGCCGATGTACAGTTTGGTCGGAGTTGAGTTGCTAGGGGAGAAGAAGCCCAAGGTGAAGCTGCCGTCCTCCGATACGACGGTGGCACCAGGGGAGAGCGGCTTGCCGGGGACGATCCTGTCGTCGGATGCACATGGTGGCAGGAGGAGGAGGAGGAGAAGGGCGGCAGCGCTGGCGATCATCGCTGAAGAATCCATGTATGAAGCACTTGTCGTTGCAGTATTTTTGGCGAACTGGAGTCACAGCAACATCTTGTGACATGGGTATGTTGGTTGCTCCCAGACAGTCACAGAGATGCTCAGCGGTTCAGCGACGGCATGAGCAATAATTCAAAAATATTTGAAGTACATTGAACTTGATAAGAATTCAGACTCATTCTATGTTTGGTATTTCAGCCGTCCAAGTTGGCCTTCGGTATTGTCAATTTGTCATTGCTGACAGCCATACTAGTGACAGTCAAAAACGCAAAGAATGTGTATGCGACGTAAGGAGATCTTAAAGATTAGTCCACTTTCGATAGTATGGTCCTCTTTTCCATAGAAGCAACAACCTCTGAAAATCCGTGTTAAGGCGTTTGGAATTTTGGCCGACAATAATCACGATTTTCGGCGAATATCGGTCTTACCGGTGGCGACCGTAGATAGTTTTATCACTATTACCGGTTATTTTTCAGTTATGATTCGTAGACTTCGGTCATAGTTTGGCCAGATTTTAAAAAGTTGGGCCGATAATCGGCTTACCGATCTTACTGGGCTCCTCCAAAATTTTTTATTAAACTGGTATTTTGAACTCTTTCCACCTCATAGTTTTAACACTGGTCACTTGTCACTTGATATGGTTTTGGGTTTTTGATTACAATGATCTAGCAGCCGAGTTCTCTTCTTTTTAGTTGGACATGGCGATGAGGAACGACATCAGATTATTGTTGCCCGTTCGTTGCTATTGTTATTCATCAACTTGGTAGTTTGTTGATAAGCCATGAACTTTACCAGAGAGAGGTACGTGTGCCTCTCAAGTCTTAGTCTTCCTAGTCCCATCCCAATCTCTCACACATCACTCTACTTACTAGACTATTAGTTGTTAAATTTATTTTAATAGATGTATTGAACATTTGAATTATGATTTTTTGTATAGAAAACATTTTTTTTAACAAGCCGAGTCAATTTTCAGTGTAATTGCTCAAACAAGATGACGAGGTAAAGGACACTTGATTGTTTTTATAAACCAGTGGCTTGAAGTGCCAACACTTGCTAATCCAACCAACGAACATTGAATAGTGGTCAGGTTAATTGTCCAGAACCAAATCAGAATATTGCCACGCCATTAGAAGCTCAAGCTGGATAAATGTTGTAACTACAGCATATTGTTGACACCAGATTTTCGCACCAGATATGCTGAGTCAGATATGACGTGGAGAGGCTGGAATTACGCAGTGGGCACGTTGACTAGTCAAAGCCGAAGATGACAGAGAAGGAAGCCGATATGCAGAAGAGATCCGATGAAGCAGGAATCCGACCCGATAACGAGTACAAGAGGAAAGGCGCATCGGCCGAGAAGGAAGCGCATCAGATGCAGGGACTATTTCCTTTTTGAAGGCATATTGAGAGTCCCATTCTGTATTAGATTTAGTTTACTTTATCCGCAAGTTAGTCTGGTCCGATCAGGACTCTCCATGACCAGGGTATAAATATGAACCCTCGTCCATTGTAAAAATTATTCTCACAATCAATACAACCCGGCTTCACGCCAAAAACCCTAGTAGTAGTTATCGACGAAGCTCATTGGTGGACGGGCTGCATCAGTTCTGATCTCCGGCTTACCAGTAAGTTAGTCAATTTATCGAACTAGTATAGGCTTTGAATTGAGGCGCATCGCCTTTTCTCGTTTATACTGTTCAACCGATTTATCTCTGGATAATCAAGATTGATATAGATTCCCTACGTCGGAGCTAGATCAATATTGATTATTCAACAGATTATCGTTTATCGGACTACACTTTAAGCCTAGATTCACTACGTCGGAGCTAGGTATCAAGATTAGTCTAGATTCCCTACGTCGGAGCTAGAGTAATCTTGGTTACTAAAGGTAGTCTTTGCGGTTTGTTGGAGTTGCTTGATTGGTTTAGATCTACGCCATGTGAATCAATTCTACTTCTTCAACGGCTTTGAGCATTGGTCTTGGTCCGATTTAAGCAATATTTATCTTACAGCATCGTTCTAGGTCCGATCCCGCTTTGTGGTTTAATCTGGTTGTTCTTTGAGTATTGTACTGGTGTAGATTCCCTACGTCGGAGCTGGATCTTTACAATACGATTAGATTAATCTTTGATTGTCATGCTTGGTCTAGATTCCCTACGTCGGAGCTAGATTCATCTTGATTAGTTAAAAGAAGCTTTGGTTATGCCTTATTGCTATTTGAATGTTAAGTGTGGTGTAGATTCCCTACGTCGGAGCTGGATCTCGCTTAATTGTTTGGTAGCATATCTTAGAATCAGAACGAATCTGTTAATGTTTTACATGCTTATTTTGCTTAATCTGATCAACACCTGTGCGAGCATCTTGTTTAATTGACAGGTTGATGAATCGAGTCTGATTATCTAGCTATCTGATCTGATCATAGTTGGAGAAATCTAGATTCCCTACGTCGGAGCTAGATTTCTCTGAAAAGGCTATAGTCCGATTGGTTGGTTAGATGGTCCGATAAGACGAGTCAAACTGGCAACTAGACAAGGTGGACAATGTATCGGCTTACACTTTGATTATTTAATATCTTGTTTCAAGACATAGCTGATCCATTATTTTACATATCGGCCTTGTTTTACACTTTATTTCATTATTCAAAGGCTGATCTGTTATATCAATCAAGGTCCGATCCTGATTGGTCCGATTCTGAGGTCCGATTTGGTGTCTGATTGAGGTCCGATCACTCGGTCCGATTGACGTCATCAATGAGGTCCGATTTTGAGGTCCGATCGGTATCGGCCGATACGTGTCTGATTGGGTCTTGGCTAAAATTCGACGTTACTCCATCATCTGAAATAGAGCCGGCACAATCAAAGAGCAATTTAACTGTTTTATTCCCTTGTCAATTTCAGGTCAAATTGATTGGCACGCTGCGAACCTGAACTGGAGTGTAGACTGGCACTGGAGCGAAGCTGATCTCCCTGGTCTTCGTGTGCTGACCGCGGGGAATACGACCGCCGATTTTCCGCGTCAACACATTTTTGGCACGCCTGGTGGGACACGAGAAACAAATTCCAAGATGTCGTCGTCTGATGCTGAACAAGAAACTGCAGCAAGACTTGCTGCCGAAAGAGAAGCTGCTGAGAAGGCTAAAAACGACAAGAACAAGACGCCTGAGACGGCCATGCCCATTACAAAGGCCGATCTGTCCAAAGCTCAGTTGGATGCAGTTCAGGCCCAGATTGATGCGTTTGAGAAGCTCTGCCTTGGCCAGTTTGGGCGTAATCGTTCAGGCCCTATACTCAAAGGTCCTCTCCCGGATCCAGAGTTGATCAAGAAGACAACTGATGCTCGGGAGTACCAGGTTAACATGACAGAGATGATTCACCAGGCTGTTCATCATGCATTGATCAACCAATCAGGCACTTTGGTGAATTTTTTGGACAATCTCATCAAGAAGGCGGTGGACGATGCTATTTGCTTGAAGGGTCCAGTGTTTATAGCAGATTCTGCAGGAGCATCAGGATCAGGAAGAGGCAAAGAAACTACAGATAATGCAATGACCGTTGCTCCACAGATTCCGATTGCTCCACCACCTCCTGTTGAACTGGCCAACGGTTTTCTGTTGATGGCCGATGGAACTATTGTCGGCCCACATGGTGAAAAGTATGCCAGGACTCTGAACGAAGGAGAGAAACAACCTGCTGCTGCAAGACTACGTACAGAGATTCCTTCACATCAGCGTATGGTTGGTGATTACAATAATTATGTGATGGACATAGCTGATGGAATGCCACCTGGAAATCAACAGTCCGATTGGTCGCAGAAAATAGCCGAGGTGATCCAAAATCAATTCGGCTTGAAGCCTAAGGATGAAGCGAGGTTGTATCGGCACCCGTACCCGTCTTACTTTGATGCAGTGCCACTTCCTCCGCGTTACAGAGTGCCGGATTTTTCCAAATTCTCCGGGCAAGATGATATGACCACCATCGAACATGTGAGCCGATTCTTGGCTCAGTGTGGTGAGGCTGCTTCAGAGGAGGGACTTAGGCTTAGATTTTTCCCTCTGTCACTATCGGGGCCGGCGTTTACCTGGTTTACGTCGTTGCCAGCAGGATCAGTCACAGGGTGGTCCGATATGGAAAAGCAGTTCCATAAATACTTCTTTTCTGGTCTCAATGAGATGAAGATCTCTGATTTGATTGCTATCAGGCAGAGGAATGATGAGACTGTCAAGGAGTACATTCAACGGTTCCGTGATACTAGGAATCGATGCTATAGTTTGAAGCTGTCTGATATGCAGTTGGCCGAGCTTGCGTTCCAGGGTTTGCTCGCGCCGATTAAAGAAAAGTTTTCTGCTCAAGAGTTTGAGACATTGGGGCAACTGGTTCAGAAGGTGTCAGCTCATGAGGTCCGATATCAGGAGATGAAGCGTGTGAAGTTTTCCAAGCAAGTATCTTATCTCTCTGAATCTGAAGAGGAAGCTGATGTCAATATAGCTGAATGGACCAAATCCAAGAAGCCAGTATCGCTCCCATGGATCAAACAGAACCCTGAAAAGTTTGGTTTTGATATAACAAAGGCCGATAAGATTTTTGATTTGCTGCTCAGTGAAAAGCTTATTCAGCTTTCTGCAAATCACTCAATTCCATCGGCCGATGAGTTGAAGAAACGCAAATATTGCAAATGGCATAACTCAACTTCTCACGAGACCAATGAATGCAAAGTGTTCAGAAGGGAGATCCAATTGGCTATAGAATCTGGCAAGATCAAGTTTGAAGACAACAAGAAAGCCATGAAGATCGACGGTCATCCCTTTCCCAATAACTTTGCTGATTTCTCCTTTTCTGTTAATATGGTTGATGCTAATGAAAAGGGGAAGTTCAAAGTGCTTACATCGGACCACGCCAAGAGTTCTGGTGCCGTTGATCCTGCGGTTCAAGTTACTGTTGAAGAGCTACGCAGGAATCATCAGGCGTTTGGACGTGAATCTAATGCTCCTGGTGGGTATCGGCCGCGTGTAACTTCCCAAATGCTGATTAACAAATACAAGAGGCAGCAGGCAGCAGCCCGAGCATGGGAAGAACGCGAGGAACGACGACGTCGGAGGCGTGAGTATCAAGCTAGGCGGCTTGATGAAGAGTTTGATGGTCAGCGCCGACGTGATGACAGGTCCGATGGCCGACGCCGATATGATGAGTGGTCCGATGACCGACGCCGGTATGATGACAGGTCCGATGGCCGGCGCTGGTTTGATGATAGAGTTGACAGTCGTCGTCAGTACGGTTATAGGTCCAATTGGTATACGGATGAATGTCAAGTTTATGACCGATACGATCAGGATGATGATCATTGGGGGTGTCCTTTCTTCGTATTCTGCTGGAACGAGAAGCTTAGACTGCCATCAAAAGCAGATTGTCCTGAATGTAGCTTCCAGTATGAAGAATACAGAGCTTCCAAGAGAGGTCGACGATCAGTTCATGAACGGATCGGTGTCAGGATTGATGATCATCATCAAAGAGATGAAGGCCGGGTTAATACTCATGGCCACAAAAATAATGAAGGCCGGGCTGATGCTCATGGCCCTGAAAAAATGGAAGAGAAGGCTCCAGTTCAGAATCGGACTGAAGAACCTCCAATGAGGCCTGGACAGTGGTGCCCATCAGGGATTTCTAAGTCCAAGAAGAGACGTGTGCAACGCTTGCGTTATAATGAGCAGATTCAGGAGTGAGAGTTGGCAAAAGAAAAAAGTGGCGCATCAAGATGGCCAATGATGATGAAGCAAGTACATCGGCCGCAATAAATATGGTTTTGATGTTGCCTTCTGATTTCGCTGCTCCTGATGAACAAGACGACCATGAGGTCGATTATGAACTGGAAGAAGCAGCTGCATGCTTGGTTCTTGATTCAGAGAAAGCAGTCTTTGAGAAGCCAAATGCAAATGGGTATCGGCACCTGAAGCCTCTGTACATCAAGGGATACGTTGATGGGAAGCCGATGACCAAGATGCTGGTTGATGGAGGAGCTGCTGTCAATCTTATGCCCTATTCCACATTCCGCAAGCTGGGTAAAGGGATTGATGATCTGATTAAGACCAATATGACGCTCAAGGACTTTGGCGGAAATGTTTCAGAGCCTCGGGGGGCAATTCATGTTGAATTGACCATCGGCAGCAAGACATTGCCGACTACTTTCTTTGTGATTGATGGCCAAGGTTCTTACAGCATGCTCCTCGGACGTGATTGGATCCATGCCAATTGCTGCATACCATCCACAATGCATCAGTGTTTGATCCAATGGCAAGGCAATAAAGTGGAGATTGTCCCAGCTGATGATTCGGTTAGCATTGCTACAGCTGAGTCAACGATTTGGGAGTTTGAAGGAGTTGAATGCCTGTCAGGGAAAACATGGGATGGTGACTTTCTCAAGGTGTCCGATCAAGGACTACAGCCGATCCAAGCAGTCGGCTCTGAGACTTTATTTTAAATGGTTGATTTGGTTGCCGATCATTGTGGACCTAACATTAATGCTGCTGAGCAATGCACCATGGAACTTGATGCAATTGGTCCGATCAATACAGAGGCCGATTTGGTTGACGCAGTTCCCTGGACCATGTTCTTTGATGGTTCATCTTACAATGATGGTTGCAGAATCGGCCTTCTTATTATTTCGCCTCGGGGGGCAAGATTCGAGTTTGCTTATCCGATTGAAAAGTGCACAAATAATCAGGCGGAATATGAAGCATTGATGAAAGATCTCCGGATTCTTAAAGAAATCGGCGTTCAATTTGTTGAGCATATTCCAAGACATCATAATGAGGAAGTAAATCGGCTGGCGCAAAAAGCGTCTGGCTATCGGCCTATGTCCGATTTGATGGTACAGGAGATACCAGAAGGAGATTGGAATCGTTGAATATTTGAAGGATTCTTCTATCAAGACTTCCAGGAAGTTACGTTACAAATCAATCAGTGCTGGAATACCAAGATTCAGAAGAAAGGATTTCAACATCTATGCTGACACGACGTCGGCTCGTCAATCCGAAAAACTATGGTATGATCAAGTAAACTTTATTTCTTACTGCGAAATACTTGGGAATTTTATGTTGTAAAAATAAAATACATAGCTTAGCTCCTCAATGATATGAAATTCCTACCAGAGCCATATGTTGATATCTTCTGAAAACCTTACACATATGCTGCTTGTTTTGTATTGAGCATTGTCAAATTGTTTGTGACCCTTGTGAGATTTGTTTCATGCTTTTAAGATCAAGATCACGTACACTCCACATATTATTCCATTATTGAGTATGCTAGACTTTAATTTTTGGCACATCGCTGTCGTTTGGTCTGGATTCACATACTCGACTATTCATATGCTGACTTCTATACTGGGAGTTACGCAAAAACATGCCTTCCATCCATATAAAAATACTCCGTCCCTTTGACATGACTTTTCAAATTCATTATGCAAAAGGTATGGGTTATGCAAAAAAAATGATATATTATCCGTGCTCAAAAGCATAAGGAAGAGTGGTAAAAAATAAATATGAAAGATAGCCCATATCTGAAAAGAAAAGTAAAATGAAGAGTCATGCAAAAGGGAGTTTCATCCAAAAAATTCCATACACATGCACATCTTGATCTGATTGTATGACTTATTTTCTCCACTGGATCCGGTTTTTGACTTTGCAAGATATGCAGTGCAAGTATGCTTCCTTTCTATATCCTACCCTGAGCTCCACAAAAAAGGCCTTATTAGAAGTAGGAAGAAAAGGAGACGATACAGTGCCTTGGTGAGGAATAATACACATTGAGCGATCTGAGAGAATCATTTGAGGAGCGAAGTTATGTTTTGATTTGAAAATGAAAACCCAAGTTATTTAGCAGGAAGAGTAGAGTTTTCTTGATTATTCATATTAGCTAACATGTTATGATAAAGAAGCTTGAAGGAAGGTATCGGCTATGAAAAGGGCAATGCTAGAGAAGTCAAGGTGTTGAATCTGTGAAGCGAATTGCATCGGTTAGGAGATTGAGACGCTGGATTTATAGAATTTCGAAGCATGAATCCTTCATACTCCGAAACTGGGGGGCATGTGTTGACACCAGATTTTCGCACCAGATATGCTGAGTCAGATATGACGTGGAGAGGCTGGAATTACGCAGTGGGCACGTTGACTAGTCAAAGCCGAAGATGACAGAGAAGGAAGCCGATATGCAGAAGAGATCCGATGAAGCAGGAATCCGACCCGATAACGAGTACAAGAGGAAAGGCGCATCGGCCGAGAAGGAAGCGCATCAGATGCAGGGACTATTTCCTTTTTGAAGGCATATTGAGAGTCCCATTCTGTATTAGATTTAGTTTACTTTATCCGCAAGTTAGTCTGGTCCGATCAGGACTCTCCATGACCAGGGTATAAATATGAACCCTCGTCCATTGTAATTATTCTCACAATCAATACAACCCGGCTTCACGCCAAAACCCTAGTAGTAGTTACCGACGAAGCTCATTGGTGAACGGGCTGCATCAGTTCTGATCTCCGGCTTACCAGTAAGTTAGTCAATTTATCGAACTAGTATAGGCTTTGAATTGAGGCGCATCGCCCTTTCTCGTTTATACTGTTCAACCGATTTATCTCTGGATAATCAAGATTGATATAGATTCCCTACGTCGGAGCTAGATCAATATTGATTATTCAACAGATTATCGTTTATCGGACTACACTTTAAGCCTAGATTCCCTACGTCGGAGCTAGGTATCAAGATTAGTCTAGATTCTCTACGTCGGAGCTAGAGTAATCTTGATTACTAAAGGTAGTCTTTGCGGTTTGTTGGAGTTGCTAGATTGGTTTAGATCTACGCCATGTGAATCAATTCTACTTCTTCAACGGCTTTGAGCATTGGTCTTGGTCCGATTTAAGCAATATTTATCTTACAGCATCGTTCTAGGTCCGATCCTGCTTTGTGGTTTAATCTGGTTGTTCTTTGAGTATTGTACTGGTGTAGATTCCCTACGTCGGAGCTGGATCTTTACAATATGATTAGATTAATCTTTGATTGTCATGCTTGGTCTAGATTCCCTACGTCGGAGCTAGATTCATCTTGATTAGTTAAAGGAAGCTTTGGTTATGCCTTATTGCTATTTGAATGTTAAGTGTGGTGTAGATTCCCTACGTCGGAGCTGGATCTTGCTTAATTGTTTGGTAGCATATCTTAGAATCAGAACGAATCTGTTAATGTTTTACCTGCTTATTTTTGCTTAATCTGATCAACACCTGTGCGAGCATCTTGTTTAATTGACAGGTTGATGAATCGAGTCTGATTATCTAGCTATCTGATCTGATCATAGTTGGAGAAATCTAGATTCCCTACGTCGGAGCTAGATTTCTCTGAAAAGGCTATAGTCCGATTGGTTAGTTAGATGGTCCGATAAGACGAGTCAAACTGGCAACTAGACAAGGTGGACAATGTATCGGCTTACACTTTGATTATTTAATATCTTGTTTCAAGACATAGCTGATCCATTATTTTACATATCGGCCTTGTTTTACACTTTATTTCATTATTCAAAGGCTGATCTGTTATATCAATCAAGGTCCGATCCTGATTGGTCCGATTCTGAGGTCCGATTTGGTGTCTGATTGAGGTCCGATCACTCGGTCCGATTTACGTCATCAATGAGGTCCGATTTTGAGGTCCGATCGGTATCGGCCGATACGTGTCTGATTGGGTCTTGGCTAAAATTCGACGTTACTCCATCGTCTGAAATAGAGCCGGCACAATCAAAGAGCAATTTAACTGTTTTATTCCCTTGTCAATTTCAGGTCAAATTGACTGGCACGCTGCGAACCTGAACTGGAGTAGACTGGCACTGGAGCGAAGCTGATCTCCCTGGTCTTCGTGTGCTGACAGCGGGGAATACGACCACCGATTTTCCGCGTCAACACATATGTAAATCGATATTATGTGTTGTCTGATTGTTGGCCCCCCTTATATTCAAATCCTGGCTTCGCCCCTGCTGTAGGCTTACCGAGGATCTTTTGTTGAGTCACTTTTTTCTTCTTTTAGATTAAAATTAGAAATTTAAAATATTTTATTTTATTAAAAAACACCAGATTCTGTATAGAGTTGTGAGTTAGAGCTCTACTAAACAGGGCCGATCCTATATTCAAAATGAAGAAAAAATGGTAAAATTGTATCCTATAAGGAGTTTCATGCCGCGGTTTTTTTATTTAGATAAACTTTATTCTCTGTCTTCTTAATAAACGTGTCATGTCATCAGTTTGGTTTATGTGGCATTTTATTTAATAAAATTATGTGACATTTTATTAAACGGGACTCTTACGAAACAACCGGAGTCTTCAAATAAAAGACTTAGACGGTTAGGCCATTCTCAAAGAATTCGATTTTATGATTTGAGTAAATGATCGTTCCAGATTTTACTGTGTACACACTCGCTCCTAACTCTAGCAAGATAAATTCTAGCCCCATTATACTATGTCAAATTTACAAAGCTAAATGATGGCAGTGGCAAAAAAAAAAATCCAAATTTCTCGTTTATGATCTACCGCTTGATTCTATGTAACTCAGGCCCACGAACCTGTTCTGGCCCAAATCCAGACCCGCCGTTCTCTCGTAGTGCCTGCCATGAGCCGGCGCGAGCCGAAACGAGCAGGCAACGTGCCACGGCCCACCCGCCACGTGTAGGCATCGTCTCCAGACCTCGCGTCCTCGCCGACGCGACACCCTCTCCTGCGGCAGCCACACAAAGCCGTCGCCGAAGCTCCCGCGCCACGTAAAAGATGCACGGCTCGCCGCCGCATTTATTTTTTACACGGCGCTCTTCCAAGTAATCCGCACACTGATAGGCACCCGCGCGGCGGGACGGCAGGAGGAGTTTATCCATGCTCCTCCGGCTGAAGATCGTCGGCGTCCACTCGGTGGTGCCCCCGGGCGGCGGCTACGATCATGGCGGCGCCTTCGCGGCGGCGCCCCGGCGGCGCAGCCGGAGGCCGGCGGCCGGCGTGGCGAGGCGGCCGAGGAGCGTCACGGTGGCGATGGCGCTGAGGGAGGAGCCAGAGGGCAGCCGCAGCGGCTTCGCCGGCGGCGGGTCGAGCTGGGACCCCGGGCTGGAGATCCAGGTCCCCTTCGAGCAACGGCCGGTAAGTAACCGTGCTGCTCGATCAGCTTCCAACGATCTTGCGCTGGGTTAGGATAACAGATCGGTGGCGCATGTCGTGGCTATTGCTGAAGCTGAACAGCTAGCTGATTGGGCCGCATCATTTCTGCAGGTGAACGAGTACTCTGCTCTCAAGGATAGCGTGCTGTACTCGTGGGCAGAGCTGAGCCCCGGATCCTTCTTCCTGCGGCTGGGCGGCCTGTGGATGGTGACCTTCACCGTGCTCGCGGCGCCGATTGCAGCCGCAAGCTTCAATCCCGGCAAGGTGAGACTGCTCGATCTGCAGCACATGCAAATGGAATTCCTGAACCTACAGAGATGAACTCACCAAGTGCAGATTACAACCCTCACAAATTGTGTGTCAGTTTGGGGTTGAGTCACTTTGTATGCATCCTTGTAACCAATTACCTTGTCCATTTCTTCATATCTTTGAAATTGTTTTGTCCAAGCTATGCAGGACCCACTCAAGTTTGTTTTGGCAGCTGGGATAGGAACTCTGCTCTTGGTGTCATTGGTGGTTCTCAGGATTTATCTGGTATGATCTAGTATCTGTTAGTAAGTTCAGCAAATAGGAATAGCACACTGAAGTTTGCTAATCAAGTTTGGGTTGCTACTGCGTCTGCGTGCAGGGATGGAGCTATGTTGGTGATAGGCTGTTGTCAGCAGTCGTGCCGTATGAAGAAACTGGATGGTACGACGGCCAAATGTGGGTAAAGCCACCAGAGGTAAACGAACATGATTCACAATTTCACAGACCAGTAAAATACATTTGGGGTTGTTTCGATCTTTCGTTTTACCAAAGCAACATTTTGTTGAACAGGTTTGAGGCTACAACAATATAAATTTAAAATCTTGTTTGCTCTGAGAGTATAAAACCCTTTGTTTGCTAAGACGCAAAATACTGGTTTATGGAAAACGATCCTAACCTATTTTCATATAATATAACTACCTATTCCTATCCACATTATGAACAAACTCAGCTGGTACCATGTTGCATGTTTGCTTATCAAAACAAAGTATTAATTGAATCTTGTTTTCATTAATACAAAGAGTAACAGCTTCAAACTTTCTTTTCCAAAAAAAATCTTATGGAACATGTTTAACAAAGCTAATTCCTATTTTACTAGATACGATCAACCGCTTCAACCACCACCACCACCGCACCCCAAAGGGTTACTAGTCCGGTCATCTCTAGATTTTATCAAGTGTTCCTTAATCTTTTTTTGCCATAGGTCAAAAGTTACTTAAAACATAGGTCTGGGGTACAAACCTGATACCCAAAGAGCAAACCCGAGATACCCAAACTCTAGTGTGTTACGTACCACGCCTGCCCTAGCCTTAGGGTCCCCCAGACATCCCTAGTGCCCGTGCCAGCGCCTCGACTATGGCAATCTGCCCATGAAGCGACAAGCATAGCCGCCCCCTCCCCCGACACCCAGAAGCTAATGTGATGACCTAACTCCATTGTGATGCCATGCTGTCCCGGCCTGAGCTTCTAGGATCTCCATGTGTCCTCACGTCCAACTACAGCTTGATCAGATAGTTTGGGTAAGAGCCCATTTGGCCAGGCTTTGGCTTCCTCCGACCAAGCATTCTTCATCTATTGTGGCAAGGAGCCGTTTGACAAAACCAAATGAAAATGACCTTGGGTAAGATTGGAACCATGAAGCTGCCAACTCCAGCTTCGTGTACTACATTCTGAGCCTACAAACGCCGCCTAAGTCTGGTACTGAATGTTTGGACATAATTTCTCACAGTGATTTTAGAAGACTTTTTTTTTGAAAAAAATCCCCAATAGACCGGACGGAGTTTTCAGGTTACAAGGCCAAACACTCACACCTACAAAGATTAAAACATTACATGTTCCGGTACAAATAGACTTTCGTTAAACTTCCTGATTGAAGACACTCAACGTGCAAAATGTGCAGTGTAAGTTGCACAAAAAGGGCACGTTTTGTAGCTTTATTCCCCCATCAATACTTCACAGCAATGAAATAATCCAGTTCAGTAGGTTTAATTTCTGCATTTCCATTTTTCTGCAGGTGTTGGCTCGGGACAGGCTCTTAGGGTCTTACAAGGTAACATAACGTCTTGGCAGTGCCAATTTCTCTAGATTTACTCCTCTTTATGTGACAGATGATTTGTGAATCCATCCGTCACCGAAATCTATAAATCCAAGTGGATAGTGTCGGTGGCGATTGTGAGCGGTGCTGCACCCCCAACGCAAGGGGGGATGGCAGTGGGGGGCAACATTGTTGGTTGGTCCTGCCCGTGACAGTGTGATTGGGTGGGGATAAGGGAATGCGGTGGCGCGGGGGGTGTAAACTATTTCTTCGGTGGAATCGTCAAAAACCCTCTTAAAGGCATATTTACAAGCTTTCAAACAATTTGAAATGATGAACAACCATATAGTGTATCCACACCTTGTTGCAAAAGTTGAGATGCGATTCTTTCTATAAAAATTTCGAAAATAACAAATCTCAGGTGCATATGTATTAGAACACAAATTCCTAGGAATTTTGTCTTCTAGTGCATATCTACTTGAAATTTATCTTTTCTCGGTTGATTCTTTTAGATTGAGTTTGCATGGACTTTTGCAACAAATTGCATATATGGATGTACATCGTTTCAGTTTTTTTAAACTTATAAATATACCTTTTAGAGGGGTTTTCACGATCCAACCCAAAAGGTGGTTTGCGCCAAATATTTGTTCAAGAAAATAGGAGTGCACATTTGAGCCATTTGATCAAGATATAATCACTTAACAATCAAACGAGACAGCCCCCATTTTCTCTACCTAACTGCAAGCATAATCCCTAACACTGAGCAAAGAGTCGCTTCACACTTTCTCACCGACGAACTCTGCAGGTAAAGCCGGTGATCAACCTGCTGAAGCAGACGCTGGTGGGCACCGGCGCGCTGCTCGTCGGGGCGGTGTCGCTCTTCGCGTTCGCCGCGCCCGTCGAGGACTTCCTGCACTCCTTGAACCAACCAACCTCCGCCGCGTCGTCCAAGCCGAGCTTGAGGTGCCGTCGCCATGCGGATATACCAGCATGTTGTTGAACATATATGTGTAGAGCTTATTGCAACTTCGCTTCATGCTTGCATAAATCGCCCTACGCAGGAGGGAGGAGCTGCTGCGGCTGCCTGTGGAAGTGAAGCAAGACGACGACCTCGCCGCGGCCGCGGCGGAGGCGGCCGACGGCCGGCCGGTCTACTGCCGGGACCGTTACTACCGCGCGCTCGCCAGCGGGCAGTACTGCAAGTGGGACGACCTGCTGAACTGATAACTTGTACGGGTACAACAACGTTGGGGTATATCCGTGCTTTGCCACGTTTGATATATGCTTAAAGGCAAAATGTATCTCATCAAGATGAAAATTTGTGACGACCTTACCGGATTTGTGTTATAGGTAGTTCTCCTGTCGAAAAGTTGAATTCTTGTCAATTTTTCCAAGGACATGCATATTCAGTTATTCACAAACTAAATTAACCTAAATTAACTACGTAATTATGTCTATATAATTAGATCTATTACGAAATATATTTTTATAATTTAATTTTTTGATGTGTTTGATTTTAGTATTTTTTATAAACTCAGTTGAATTTAGACTAGTTTGACTCAGAACAAATATAAATGTCTTGTATTCAGAACAGAGGTAGTATGTTAAACCAAAATATCTTGTATCTTAGAACGGAGGGAGTGTGCTGTTCTTTCAATGGTAGGTAGCAGGCTTGTTGACAATGTGCGACCGATTTTAAGTTCTGAGGTGCTTATAGAGTTGAGGGTGTGTGGTGCCGGTGTCTGAGTTTTTGTACCGTGTTTTGAAGAAACAAAAAGGTTGAGCAGGAGGAGGACGTGGAGCGCTACACCTCGGCTGCTAAAGGAGTTGGGTAAAATCTAGTGCTAAAGGATTTTGATGATCGTTTTTTTTCCTCTGTAGTGGTTTGAATGTCTTATCAAGTATACGTCCTATGGACTTTAGCACATCAAAGTGGTTGAATGGGAGTATAAACTTAACCGCTCAAAACTAGCCGTTGTCCAACGACTCAAATTCATTTGCTGAGTAAAAATAATGTATGATCTGTTGAGTACATTTGTTCTGTTGCTGGACCATCTGATTTATACACAACACTACCTTATGAATCCCCACTCACTCCAATATTGAACACCGGTGATCTGGCATTTTGTTTTCTCCTCACTAGACTATCCAATGTGTGCATCTTTCCATCCGAGCTACATGAAATTCTTCTCTGAGACAGGCCTCTGACAAAACTCCGTTACGTGCATCTCCATCACTGCCGAACACCCAGCAAGCAGAAACGCTCCTGACTTCACTATCCATTGTCCAGCCTCAAGTATCCGGCATGCACAACAACCGGACCATCCTCCAGTAGTGAAATATTTGTGCACTGCATCTTGATAATGGCTTCTATTTATGCAAATCTCCTCGACCCAAACTATCCAGCGTGCACAACTTATGCAGGGGTTTATCATATTTCAATCCAAATTTCATCCTAGCTTTCATGTCACCTAAAAACATCTACTTCAACAAACCTGAGTTCTGTTGACCATGCTTCACCAACTAGAGTTTCCTACAAACGGGATTTAAATTTCCTATTAGTATGTGTTGATCCACACCTCATCCATGCCATCGACCATAGACGATAACAATGTCGGATCTTGGGGCAACCATATGGAAAACGAAACCCGCCCGTGCAATGGCTTAGATTGTTGGTGCACGCTTGATGTCTTCACGAATCCAAATTGCACACATTGGACGGAAGCATACTAGGTGTCAATAATGGCCATCACATTTTCCTCGTAGTTAGGCAAAGGCACAACATCTATGAAATCATTATGTAGATTATTAGGCATCGGTACAGGAGTACCACGATTTTGGCTAGTCTCAGTAGGGTTGTGAACGGTTAAAATTCTACACTACATCAACAATTTTACTAATTTGACAAAGTCATTATAAAAAAAAGAGAGAGAAAGAAGAGTTTCATCAGATTAAAAAAGTTTTATCCTCATGACACTGAGCGAACTTAGTTTCCAAGTTCTTAGTCCTAACAAAGGCCGGCATGGTGGTCAACATTTCCCGTTCAAGCATCGTTCCCGACCCGCTAGGAACGAGGTACGGACCAGTGCTTCGATTTTCTCTCCTTACCAAAACGTAGTATATATTTTTCGCCCGTTGTGATCGAGATTGAGGCCACCAACAAGAAATGCATGTACGTACACTGGGCCTGCCTAAACTGCCCGGGAAGTTAGGAGCCCGTGCAACCGTTGCGTGCTCGTACAACGTGGCAGGGACAGGTACATCCGCTGGATTGGCCCGTGGAGGCGGCCTTGCTCCGGTGCAAAACTAAAGTCAAGAGGTATTGTCTTATTATTATTGACGCTTTTTCTGGTCAACACATCGAGATATGCGCTAACTCGCGCGGATCCGCAACGGATCGAACACCAGCAGCGGCCCTGGCAAAACCGGTACCACCGGTTCTATGAATCCGGTGCCACCGGATTTCTAGGGTTCGCCGCGAAGACCTACGAACGCCGGCCCGGGAGGGACCCCGTCAGGGCTGGCGCGCCTATGGTTGTTTTGAGATCGGCAGGCCACTCAGAACGCCGTCAAACGCCGTAGAGACGAAGCACAAACAGCAGGAGGGGCTGGAAAAGTTAGGGTTTGGAAGGGATAAAAAGTAAAGATACTTGTACTTGATCGATTGGATAAAACCTCAATCGGCCATGACCCTTTATATTTATAAGTTAGGGAGGTCTTGCCCCGCAAGAAAATCCTTTTACAAGTCGTAATCCACACGGATCTCCAAATCTACTAGGACTCTGCCTAAAACCGGTACCACCGGATTTACAAAACCGGTACCACTAGTTTTGTCCAGGTGAAGATCTTCCCGAAGCCATAACTTTCTCATCCGAACTCCAAATCGGACTTTCTATATATGCATTTTGATCATCTCGACGCAAGTTACGCAATGGTGCAATCAAAATTCTAATTTGACAATGTCTCAAAATCCGGTCCTACCGGTTTCTCAAAACCGGTGTCACCGGTTTTGCCTAGATTGCAGGCAAACTCCTTTCGTGCCAATTTTGATCGTCAACATATGCCCCCCTGTTTTCTGGAAAAGCTTGCGTAGCAGAAAACATAAAAGTACAAAAACAATACTAAGGGCGATGTTTAACACATAATCCATTGGCCTTTTTACTGTAAGGGCGATATCACAAAATTTCGGCTATCTCTTGCAAAATCTGCTCAACAATTTTACACATATCGTTCTCATATGCCCGATAGTGTCTAATTATTTGCTGCAACCACTCTATATTTATATCCATTCAAATCATACAAAAGTGGTCCAACCGACCTTCAATCGGCTTTACTGTGACAAAGAATAAAACCATCTCGTGTGGACCTTATAAACCTACAATGTGAAACGTTTACGCCTGTCAAGCACTTAAAATCACCATGCACACCTTTAGTAGAACCATCAGCTGCAACGTAAGCCGATGTATCATCATGCACAATCTCTAGCTTACGCTTTTCCATTGTATCAAAAATTGATGCAAGCTAGAAGGTACACACTGGTTTGCATGTATCCAATCACGTCCCAAAATCAAACTAAATTTACCTTGGGTTTCAACGATGAAGAATGCAGCAACCAATATCTCCTCCCACACCACTTAAAACCATATCAGTCTGTATCAACTCATCATCTGAACATCCCAATTTCTTAAACAAAGTATAAGGCATTAAATTAACAACTGCTCCACTGTCAACCAGCATGCCAGAAATTGGCCTCCCTTTGATATAACCTTTCATGTATAGAGCTTTCAGATGATCATCATTATCCTTGGGCTTATGAAAAATAGCTTCTTGTGGCCCAAAATCAAAATAAGCCATTTCCTCTTCCGAAGGCAAGTGCACCACATCAAGATTAATATCCATATGCTTTGAGGATGACTCATAATTCAAAAATTATTCATCGTCCTTATTTTGGGAATCCGATGACAACTTCTCATTATAATGAATTGAATCGGGTGCAATAACATTGGGAATTAGAGGAACCTGCATTGTGTTAACCAAATCTGCCTCTGCTGTCGTGGAAACCGGTGCCACCGGTTTTGAATCCAGTCCCACCGGTTTTGCTACTGAGCAAACACCAGGCTTGATCTTCCACTCCTTCCGAGGATTCATTGGTCTATCCTTGCTCAAGTTTTCATTCTTCTATTTCTCCAATTCCTTCCCTTTCTTCTCCTGAAATTGAAGCCGCTGCAATTTCCACTTTTGTGTGCAAGTTAAACCTGGAGGACACCATCTTGGCAAGAAATACTTAAAAATATTATTATCAATTTTATTGTTCTCACTATGAACAGCAGCAATATTCTCTTGGACCGACGTTTCAACCTTATCATCAATTATAATCGGTTTTTTGCTGTCGTCCTTTGAAATCACATCATTGCCTCCAACTTGTGTGACATCATTACCAATAATTTTTCTAAGCCATCATCTATTTTTTGCACCTCCACTTCCTTCTTCTTGACACGATAAATCTGTTTTGGAGGAGTTGCATACTTTCCTTGGAAAAACCGGTGTAACCGGTTTGGTAATCCGGTGCCATCGGATTTGCCAAGCTGGTCCTGACTTCAAAGCAAATGGGAAGGACCATTCATATGATTTTAACATTATGTGGTGGCCATACTATCCTATGTTCTGTTCACCTTTCTATACAGGATGGGATGCATCTGAGAATGCAACATATCACCACAAATTGACTTCTCAGATGCATCCCATCCTGTATAGAAAGGTGAACAGAACATAGGATAGTATGGCCACCACATAATGTTAAAATCATATGCCGGATATGAAAAATTAGAATAAGTTAGAGGAATCCATGACATGTTTTGATGTGAGTCATGAAGAGGATGCAATTTGACAAAATCACCCTGCTGCCTTATAGCTCTCTTCTGAGATGAAGCATGTCTCTCATGACACATAGGTGACCATGTTCCTTTTTTTACCGGCCGATCACTAGTAACGGCCTTTTGATTTTCATACTTGGATAATAACTCATCAAAAGTTAATTTCTTCTTTCCACATCTCCTCTGATCTTTTTGCAAGTCCACTTTTGAAACTCCAATCTCGGGGCGCCTTGGTCTAACCACTTTGGAATGGCGTTGCCCAAAACCGGTGGTACCGGTTTCTAAAACCGGTGGTGCCGGTTTCTAAAACCGGTGGTACCGGTTTTGTCTGCACAGCAGACTCAAACGGCTTTTGCGAGGATACTTGCCCCCCGAGTCCAAATGTCCTTGAAGTGATCTTGAAAGTTTCTCTACCATCAGGAGTTTTCTTAGACACTACTTCTCTGATCACTTGTTTATTTTTCAAATTTTTAGGCTTCTCTTCACCGATGATGACATTTTTTCCCTTGGTTGCTTCAGCTTGATGCAGCCGAACCAATACCTTGGGTTGCTGTACATCAACGGCATTGACAGAAAGAGAAACATTATCCGCTAGCATATCATGATAATCCAATCGTCCTTGATTTATGGCTGATTGCACCTGTCGACGGAAAATATTGCAATCAACTGTAGCCTGCAAAAAAGAATTATGAAATTTACAATATGCACGCCCTTTCAATTCTTCAGGTGGAGGTATAGCGTGTGACATCTTGATGTTTCCATGTCTTAACAATTCATCAAATATACGATCACATTTAGAAACATCAAAAACTAAATCGCATTTGTTCTTGCCGATCCTTAGGATTCAGCTTAATAGATGGATATGTATATGCTTTATCTTCTGAAGGCCAGACTAATTCAGCGACATAATCATTTTTTCTCTCATCGTCTAAACTATTATGTTTCACATGTAAACTAAACTGATGAGTTTTAGAAACATCTTTGTTGATTTGTAATTCTACGTCTAATGCCTGTACTAGGGCCTGATTGATATCAAAGCCTTCAAGTTTCTCTTTAACAATAGATCTTAAACCATCAAAAGCAATACCAGCAGGATCTTTATCAGAAATTGACACATCGTAACAACAGTTTCTTATTTCTTTGAATCTCTTAATGTATTCATAAACAGATTCATTCTCTTGTTGCCTAACCGATGTTAAATCTGTCAATTTTAATTCTTGATGCATTGTAGCAATATGTGGCACCGACTGAGTAACATAAGGCATATAATTTAATGGGACACAATACATTGTTTCAGACTGTCCAGGAGATGCCATTAAGAAACCGGTGGTACCGCTTTCGCCGTATTCTACAGTTGTAGTGATCTGGGCACCGTTTGCTCTGGAGAAAAGTTTATCGGCATATTATACTGTAAATTTTCAGGAAATTCCTCTAGTACATCCGATGAACTAGTATGAATTTCCTCATGTTGCTCAATATGAGGAATATCATAGAAAATAGAATTACTAACACAATCCTCTTTTTCTAATCGATCTAATCTTTTTGATAATGTAGATAAAAGATCCATTCTTTTTTATGTATAGAATCAAAAGTAACCGCAAGTTGATTAATCGGAGTAGACGGTGAATCGCTTACAGTGGGTATTACCTCAATCTTCCGATTATCAATCTTGAACTCGGGCGTCGGATCTATTGACCGGCAGTCCACCCGGGGGTACCCAGATGGTTGATTTGTAGGCAAAGGGCAATCGCAGGACTAGGGAGCTCGAGGTAACACAGGGACACAGGGATTATACAGGTTCGGGCTACCCGGAGGTATAATACCCTACGTCCTGTGCTCGGGGGTCTTGTATTGATTTGCTCGGCAATGCTCCGGAGAACAATGATGAGTATTGTGGTTACAATGAGGATTGTAGGATAGCATAGAATCAGATGAACGAAGGAGTCGACCTAGGCCGCCTTATATAGGCTGACTGCCTAGGGTTTACAAGTCGGTTATCTCTAATTGTATCCGGCTCTGACTAGGAAACTAATCTGAGTCGGTTGCCATGTAATCTCTGTGATGCCCTAGTAGAATCCGAGCGTATCGCCTCATGCCTTGCGGGCTAAGTCTTCTCCAATCTTAACCATCAAGCCGAGGATCCTCGTGGGCCGGCCTGGGGTCGGCTCACATCCTTGTCAAACGTGGGCCCAGGCCGACTACATACCCAGTCGGTAGTGGGCCCAGGGGTACCCATATCCCACAAGTCCCCGAGCAACGTGCTGGCGCGTGTTGGAGTGCTGATGAAGAAGGAAAGCCTTCAAGGTCGGCTGAAGCAGCTTGGTCGGCAGGCCGACACAAGGGTGGACGGTGCTCAAAAAAAGAAAACCGCAGGCCATCAGGGATGACCCCGTGCAGACCCGAGGCGAAGCCCCGAGTGGCGTAGCGCCGAGTCGTGGCCGAGTCGGGCGCCGAGGAGCTGCACCACTTGGGAAAAGTGACACATCCTGATGGGGCATATATGGAGTAGTCCCCGAGCATTAGGCCGACTAGAAGTCGGGCTAATGGTTTAGAAAGAAGAATCTCCAAGCTTCGGGGCAGTCAGGCCGTCCAAAGGATAAGCTCGCCACACACGTATGCATACATCGTGACAAAAACAGTATTCACATGAACACAGAGCGCTCCCGTGGTTGGATGAAGCCGAAAACGATAAAGGCGGTCTGAGCGCCTCGAAGGAAGGAGCTGCTGCGTGGCACAGAACTCATGCGTTGAATAATGCAACTGGGGTCACATGTGAACATCTAGCACAGGGCTATAAATATGCGCCAAGGCACGGAGCCATGCGCTCATCAGAAGATAGGCATATCACCTACCAAGTTTGAACATGTTGGGGACTAGTTGCTGGATTCATCCTCCGGGGAGGTAGCCATGGGGACTTGTTGCTAGGTTCATCCTCCGGGGAGGAAGCCATGGGGACTTGAGCTCTTGGTGCTAGAAGAGTACTTGCGAAGACCTTGTGGTGTTGATCAGCGTCTGAGTACTGCCCCATTGACTCCCTGCATGGCTTTGAGTGAGGGCCAGGTAGGGTGAAATGCTTTGTAGAGCCAAGGGATATCCGGAGGCATTCGCAGACAACCCTCAAGTGGGGTTAACTCGTCGTTGGTCGCCATGGTGCTACAAGAGAGCTTGCGATGAGCTCATGTGGACCAAGCTTGCTACGGATGTAGCACTGAGCGCACCGGCGAGTGCCCCAAGCCGTTATCTTGACGGTTAATGCCTTTTGTCCTTGTAACCGGCCCATGACCGGCTCGTCTTGTAACTGTATAGTTTTCCAATGAACCCTTCAGCGCGGTGTAGTTGAAGATGAAATTTCTCTATTCCCTGGCCCAAAGGCCATCTTGCTAGCATAGGTCCAAAAGTAGGTTCGCAGTGCCGAGTCCCCGAGCGTCGGGGCTGTCCGAGTCCGTAGACCCGTTGACCGGAGTCAAGATGCCGAGTCCCCGAGCGTCGGGGCTGGCCGAGTCCGGAGACCCGTTGACCGGAGTCAAAACGCCGAGTCCCCGAGCATCGAGGCTGGCCGAGTCCGGAGACCCGTAGACCAAAGTCAAAGCGCCGAGTCCCCGAGGGTCGGGACTGGCCGAGTCTAGAGACCCATTGACCGGAGTCAAAGCGCCGAGTCCCCGAGGGTCGGGCTGGCCGAGTCCGGAGACCCGTTGACCAGAGTCAAACCGTCGAGTCCCCGAGGGTCGGGGCTGGCAGAGTACTTTAGGCAAAGAGCCGTTGGCGCGTGGAGAGCCGTTAGCCCGCTGTTAACGGGACTTCCGCGGATTCCGTCCGTGAGTTACGACGCCGTTAGGGTAATTCGGATCGGCGGAAAGGGGATAAATCGGATCTGTTCCCCAGCGGTTTTACCTCAGTCATTTCCAAATCAAAAATCATCCCGCGCCTTCACCACCACCTAGCGCCACCGTAAGTGCGATTCACCCACCGCACACTCACCACCACCAGAGTTCGAGCACCGCCGTTCCCGCTGCACATCTGCATCGCACCTGTGCACGTTTGGCGGAGATGGCGGACCCGAGGGAATCGATGAGGACACCGGCGTCGGGTGAGGAGGAGCCGCCGTCGACGAGGACGGTGGACGCGGGCCTACGCAGGCCATAGTGGTGTTGACGCGGAGAAGGGGGTGGCGTCCTTCGCGGGCCAGTCCGGGGCCGTGGGTGACGCCGCCGCCAGCAAGGGCGGCAATACTGAAGATCCGGCGACCACTGCCGGGGCAAATGCCAAGGGGAAGGCGATTGCGTCGTCTGACGAGGTCGTGGAGCTGACCTCATTGCCTGGAGGAGTGCCACCCCAAGAACCGCCTTGGGGTCAATCCTCCGTGACAGAGGAGAGGCTTCAGGACATGGTGCGGCGAGGCGTGCTGGGCCGCAGGAGGTGCTGCAGTGGCGGCCCGCTGGGATGACGCCCGGCCGTGGGAGCGCTCGGAGACCGAGATGGCCGTCTTCGCGCCCTTCTTCGAGCGTGGGTTCGGACTCCCTACAGAGGACTTCTTCCGAGGTCTTCTACATTTCTATGGTGTGGAGATGAGTCATCTAAATCCCACCTCCATCTTGTCCATTTCTGTCTTCATACACCTTTGCGAGGCTTTTCTTGGAATCCCGCCACATTTTGGTCTGTGGCACCGCCTTTATCGGATGAAGCCAGTTGGTGAAGGTGCTGGCAAGGGCCCGGCCCGGATCACCGGAGGGGCCGGGTTCTCTTTGTGGGTGGGCATGTCCAGGAGGTATTTTGTCTTGGACATGAATGACTCCAACAAGAACTGGAGGTCCGAGTGGTTTTATGTTGCGAACCACCCCCTTGTCTGCCTGCCCGAACTGGACACCGGCCAGAGAAGAAGGACTGCTGGGACTCGATGCCAGAGGGGCAAGAGCTGCAGGAGGCCGAAGAGTTGCTTCAGATGATTGCCGAGGTGAAGGAGAGGAAGCTAATTACCGTGGCGGTGATGATCTCCTTCGTCCGGCATCTGACGCAGCTGATCAAGGACTGAGTGCACCCTGGGTATGACTTCTTAGGTGGCAAGGATCTGACCCGGGAGTAGGTCCAGACGGTGTCCATCCCGGAGACGATGGAGAGGATTTCTGGCTTCATGCGGGGCAAAATCTTCAACGAGGGGACGCCTGTCCCGTTTTCTCTGCAGAATCCGCCTCCGCCGGTCAGTATCCTTTGTGCTTGTATGCTATGTACTGGGTTGCTGATCTGTTGAATCTCTGACATATCCTTGTTTGTTTGTCTTGTGGGAGCGGGCTGTGGAATATTTCTGCCCTACCCCGCTGCCCGAGGGCGATGTTCGGCCGGAGAAGTGTATGTCAGCGGAGGAAGCATCCCGGGCTCCTCGTGTCATAGACGAGGGGCAGGCCGAGTGGGAAGTGGCCGACTTCATCTCGGCTTCTCTAGAGGAGTCGGATGATGATCAGGCGGCCGGGGTGTCTGCTGCTGGCTCAGGGAGGCCAACGCACCAGGCTGTGCGCAAGATGACCCACTCCCAGAGGGTAGCTCGAGGGGCGTTCGCCAAGCCACCTCCGATGTTGGGGCAATCCGCACGGGCCGAGGCCGAGGTGTGGAGGAAGAAAAAGGCGTCATCCCTGACGAGCAAGGTGGAGGATGGCACTGATGGGTCTCCCTTTGGCCCTAATCCCAAGCATCCATCCCAGGAGACTGCGGGAGGCCAAAGGAGCATCTTCGCCCAGCCAGAGCTGCGGCCAGACTCGACTCTGCTGCCGAGCCAGGTGCCTCCACTGCTGCTGAAGCGGGTGGAGTTCAAGCGCCCGCACAAATCAGGTAAGTTATCTTGATGTTCCTTGAGCCGTACTTAGGACTTGTAGAGTTGAAATTGCTGATGCATTTGTTGTAGGCCTGGGAACCAAGGAGGTGGTGCCGGCGTGTCACCACACCAAGGGGTTGGTGGCAAGATGCCGCCAAGTCAGCCTGCCGCCACGGAGACTAGGACGGGGTCCGGCGCAGTGTCGAGCTTGCCGGAGCAGCCGCGTCCACCGAGCCCTCCACGCCTCACCTTGGAGACGAGCTCCCCCATGGACGATCGTCAGGCTGAGGTGCCCGAAGGCCGAGGTCGCGCAAGAGGGCTCAGAGAACCTTGTAGGGGTGGAGCAGCCGACAGGCGGCCCTCCGCCACTGGAGGATGACGATGACCAGCTCCTCGGGGAGCAGCTGGACACCGGGGCTGGCACTATCGTGCCGCCTCGGGTGGAGGTGATTGCGGCCGAGCACGGGTTTGGGCCTAGGTCGCCAGAGTTGACTCTGGAGCGGTGGATGGAACTGGACATCGCGGACCAGGAGAGTGAGCTCCGGAAGCTGCAGAATGTAGCCGATGTCCTGGACCGCGTTGTCTCCGGAAGCTGCAGAATGTAGCCGGCGTCCTGGGCCGCGTTGTTCAGGTATATCTTCCTGATATCTTGTCATCATTTGAGGGGCATTGACTGACCAGGTGCCCCATGTCTTGTCTGGCAGAGCTTCACGGCCCGGGCCGCAAAGGATCTTGACTTCAGGCGGTGGGCCCTAGAGGATCGCCGAACCCTGGTGCAGATCCACACGGAGAGAGTCTGTGAGGCTGAGGCCACCAAGGAGTTCATTATGAGAAAGGACAGGGAGCTCACCGACGTCGTCAAGACAAACGAGGAGCTGATCAGTGACATGAAGGCCATGGCAGAGGGTAAGTTCTTGTGTTTCATTTGCGGGTGTCACTGTCTGGGCAGCCTGTGCTTATGAGGCTTTCTTTGCAAAGGCAAAGAGGAAGGAAGACGCCCTCCAGGGGAGGGTGGACAAGTTGACCGGGGCCAAGCGAAAGCTTGAGAAGGAGGTGCAGACGCTTAAGGCGGCCAACCTGCGCCTGGCAGTCAAGTCCGAGCACCTAGTGGAGGCCAACCAGCGCTTGAAGGATCAGCACGACCAGGCAATGCATGGTAAGTATCTTCTGCGAGTCTTCTGTAGCTTAAGTCAGAATTCTTATGCAGATGCCTTTGCAGGGCTTCGAGCCGAGCTATTGGAGCTAAAGCAAGCAGCCGAGTTCAACGCCAACTCGTCGGTGCCTGCCGAGTCGGGCCCGACGACTTTGACGCTGGGTCAGCGGCTCCGGGCCGGGCCGACTCGGGCGGCGCAGCTTGTTCAGGAGACTGCAGTCGGCTTTGGTAGTCGGATCCTGGCGCTCCTCCGGGTGCACTTCCCGACGCAAGAGCTTGCTCCAATCGCCGATGGCCTTCCGGAGGGTGTCTCCAGATGACCAGTTTGACGGGCTGGTGGACGAGTGTGCACCTCTGGCGGAGGCTGTAGCGAAAGAGCTTGGCCTGTAAAAGCAGTTGTAAATGTAAACTCTGTATCGTACATATATGTATGAAGTTCTGAGTTGAATTGAAACATTGATGTGCAATGATGTGTTGTTGGCCCCTTTTCCCTGCCGACTAGGACTTTGCGTCACCCGACTGGCCACTGCCTTGTGCCGTTTAAGCACCCTTTTTGGCCCGCTGACCACTGCTCACGGAGAGGACGGCTTACCCAGACTACACGGCTCAGCGGGAGGCTTAAGTGTAGGGGGCGCGCGGGTTGAACACGGAGCTCAGGGTTTCACAGTTGTGGACTCGGACCTGCCAGGTTAGCTCAGCTGTCGCCGGGTGGAACATGGGGTTGGGCAAGGACTCGAAAGTCGGAGTAAACAGGTACTCCCCCAATGATTGTGATGAATAAAACGTTGTCTGGGTCGGGCCCAGTCCCCGAGCATCAGCAAGGATGTCGGGTGAGAAGATAACATCAAGCCATATAGCAAGGCAAAGATATTTTCATTATTATGAGACAAGGGATACATAGCTTTTGTATTTTTCTACGGATAGAACTTGATGAGGTGCTCGATGTTCCACACGTTCGGGACGGGGTCACCGTTGGCCCACTGGAGGCCGTATGCTCCTGGCGAGACGACTTCCTTGACGATGAAAGGGCCCTCCCAGGGGCCGACAGCTTGTGTTTGTCCTTGGAGGACCTGACTCGGCGCAGGGCCAAGTCGCCGACGTTGAGGGAGTGTTCCCGAACGTTCTTGTCGTGATATCACCGTACATCTGCTCGTGCCTGGCATGCCGGACCAGTGCAGCAAGTCGGTGTTCTTCTAGGCAGTCGATATCGACCTGGCGGCCGATTTCTGCTTCAACTTTCTGGTAGTGCTGGATGCGTGGGGCACCATGGGCGACGTCGGCTGGGAAGACGGCTTCGGAGCCGCATACCAGGAATAAGGGAGTGTATCCCGTTGCTCTGCTCTTCTGCTTCCGGAGGCCCCATATGACATGGGGTACCTCTTTGGCCCACCGTCCAGCATGCTTGTTGAGTCCGTCGTACATGGCTTTTTGAGCGAGTCCTGGACCATGCCATTAGCCCACTCAACCTGGCCATTGCACCTAGGGTGTGCCGTGGAGGAGTAGTAGACATCAATGCAGTTGTCCTGGCAAAAATCCCAGAATTCGTGTCCCGTGAACTCGGATCCAAGGTCGGTTACGATGCGGTTTGGGACGCCGAACCGGTGGGTGAGCTCCACGATGAACTTGGCAGCCATAGCCGACTTGGTGTCAGTCACAACCTTGTACTCGATCCACTTGGTGAACTTGTCGACCACCACCAAGAGGTGCTTGAATCCGCCCGGAGCGGTTTTGAAGGGCCCGACGTTGTCGAGTCCCCATATGGCGAATGACCAAGATGGGGGAATGGTTCGTAGCGCCTGGGCCGGCAGGTGCTTTTGCTTCTGGAAAAACTGGCAGCCGGTGCAGCAGCGCGCCAACTCTTTTGCGTTGGACAGGGCTGTTGGCCAGTAGAACCCTGCTCTATAAGCTTTGCCGACTAAGGTTCCTGCAGCGGCATGGTTGCTGCATGTGCCCGAGTGGATGTCCTGTAGGAGGCTGATGCCTTCGCCACAGAGGACACACTTCATGAGTATGCCTGTGGAGGCGGGCTTTCTGTACAGGGCGTCGCTGATAACGACGTAGTTTGTCGCGCGTCGAGTCAGCTTCTCAATTTTTTCCTTCGTACCCGGTGACCAGTTCTCTATGAGGAAAGCGATAAAAGGGGTGCGCCAATCTGCTTCCACCAGGAGAACTTCATTGGTCGGCGGGCCACCTAGGGTGGCTCCGAGTCGGGCACGGGGCTGCCGTCCTCAAGCATCTTGATGGACGGGGTGCGCAGGTCTTGGACGAAGACGCCGACTGGCACCTGGGCTCTGGTAGACCTAACTTGGATAGGACATGGTGGAGCTCGAGCCCATAAAAGTGGGCCTCGAGTTTGTGTACCTCTGCGCAGTATGCACTCATGGTTTCCTTGGTTGTGTCCCAATTCTTGTTGACTTGTTCGACAACTAGCTTGGAGTCACCATAGCACATTAGCCTCTTGATGCCAAGTGACACCGCGATCCGGAGACCGTGGATAAGTGCCTCGTACTCGGCCCCATTGTTGGTGGCCTGGTAGTGTATCTGGAGAACATATTTCAGGTGCTGCCCCTCCGAGGAGATGAATAGCACTCCTGCGCCGGCTCCCTCGAGGTTGAGGGCACCGTCAAAGTGCATTTTCAAGTGCTCCGGCCGTTCCGTGGGGGTCGGAGTCTGGATCTCCGTCTACTCGGCCACGAAGTCGGCCAGTATCTGGGATTTGATGGCCTCCCGTGGCTCGAAGTTGATGGTATGCTCGCCGAGTTCAATGGACCACTTGACTATGTGGCCGTTGGCGTCCCTGTTGTGGAGGATAGTTCCAAGGGGGAAATTCGAGATGTCTCGAATGACGTGGGCCTAGAAGTAGTGATGTAGCTTCCTGCTGGCGGTGATCAGGAGTGCGTAGAGCAGCTTCTGAGGATGGGGGTACCGGACCTTGGACTCACTGAGTACTTAGCTGACAAAATATACAGGGCGCTGGACCTTGTATGGGTGGCCTTCTTCTGGTCACTCAACGACCAGGGCCGTGCTGACTACATGAGTAGTAGCCGAGATGTACAGTAGTAGCTCTTCCCCGGGGGTCGGACCCGTGAGTACTGGGGTGTGAATCGGAACTCCTTGAGGTTGGCCAGGGCCTTGCTAGCCTCAGGTGTCCATTCGAACTTGTCCGCCTTTTTGAGGATCTTGAAGAACGGAAGTCCCTTCTCGCCGAGCTTGCTGATGAACCGACTCAGGGCCGCCATCATTCTTGTGAGCTTCATGATGTCTTTCTTGCACTTGGGTTCCTTGAGGTTGCGTATGGCGTCCAGCTTGACTGGGTTCGCCTCGATGCCGCGCTGGCTGACCAGGAAGCCCAGGAGCTTTCCTGATGACACCCCGAATACGCACTTTGTAGGGTTGAGCTTCCATCTGAAGCGGCGCAAGTTGTTGAAGGTTTCCTGGAGGTCGGCGATCAGGGAGTCGGCGTCGTAAGTCTTGACGACAACGTCGTCCACGTAAGTCTCCATGTTGCGGTCGATCTGGCTCTGCAGGCAACCTTGGACGGCCTTCTGGTGCGTGGCTTCGGCGTTCTTCAACCCAAAAGTCATCGTCTTGTAGCAGTAGATGCCATGCGGGTTGATGAACACCGTCTTATCCTGGTCGGACGTCTTCAGGACAATCTGGTAATAACCCGAGTAGCAATCTAGAAAGCACAAGAGCACGCAGCCGAACGTAGAGTCCATGACTTGACCAATTCGCGGAAGAGGGAGGGGTTTTTAGGGCAGTAGCAGTTGAGATCTGTGTAGTCAATGCACATTCTTCATTCACCGGATTGCTTCTTTACAAGTACAGGATTTGCAAGCCACTCAGGGTGTTTGCATTCTCTAATGAAACCGGCATCGAGGAGCTTATTCAGTTCTACCCTAATAGCCTCCTTACGATCTTGAGCGAATCGGCGTAGCTTCTGTTTGGCGGGCTTCGCGTTCTTGCTCAAATCCAAGGAGTGCTCAGCCTTGTCCCTCGGAACACCCGGTATGTCTGATGGTTTCCATGCGAAAATGTCCCAGTTGTCCCGAAGGAAGGAGGTGAGCGCGTCTTCCTATTTAGGAGTGAGCCCTGGTCCTATGAGGGCCGTCTTGGAGGAGTCGTTGAGTCCCAAGCTGATCGCTTTGGGGGTTTCCGCATGTGCCAGGGCCGTGGGCTGCTGCTTCTGCTCTGGGAGGACAGGCTCGCCGGCTGCTGCCTTGGGGGCTTCTTCTGCCAGCAAGGTGGCATTGCCGAGTTGCTGAGACAACTCAGCTATCTTGATGGCCTCCTCGTCGCACTCGAAGGAGGTCTTGATGTCTCCACGGATGGAGAGGACGCCATTGGGCACCGGTATTTTTAGAACCAAGTATGTGTGGTTCGGAATAGCCATGAATCGGGCCAACATGGGCCTGCCAAAGATGGCATGGTAGGCGCTCTTGAAGTCGACTACCTCGAAGTATAAGAGCTCCGTGCGGTAGTTGTCGGCCGTGCCAAACGTGACTGGCAAGGTGACCCTTCCAATCGGGTAGGAAGCTTTTTCTGGCACAATGCCAAAGAACGGATCTTTGGCACTCAGGAGCCTGCTGTAGTTGAACCCCATGCTGTTGTGGGTACTGGTGAAGATGATGTTCAGGGCGCTTCCGCCGTCGACCAGGACCTTGGAGAGGAGGACCCTTTCGACAACGGGGGCGACAACGAGTGGGCAGGACCCCGGCTCGGGAAGGTACACCCAATGGTCGACGCGACTGAAGGTGATGGGCGTCTCCGACCACTGGAGGTATTCTACTAGCCTGGTGGAGACCATCTTCACTTCGCGCTTGTGGAGCTTGCCCTTGCGCCGATTTGGGAAGGCGCCGGGCCCCCGATGATGACGTTGACCTGACGGTCAGCGTGCTGAAAGTCACCGTTAGCGGCCCGCCTGGGAGATTCCAGTGGTGCTGGGAGTCGGCGTTCATCGTCGTGGCAACGTTGATCATCTCGGCGAGCCGGAGCATCGCGGTCGCGTTCGCCGCGCCGGTAGTCGTCGCGGTGGTCGCGGTCTTCTCTGCGCCGGTAGTCGTCCCGCCGGTCACCGTTGTAGCCATGACGGCGGTAGTTGTTGTAGCGGCCGCCATTATTGTTGAAACGCTGCTTTTTGGTCGGCGGTAGGGCGTCGAGTTCCTTGAGCAGCGCATGACAATCGCGGAGATTGTGCTTTGCGTCCTTGTGAAAGGGGCACTGATCATTCAGTGTATCATGAAACTCCTCGGCAAGGAACCTGGGTTCTAGCCGGCTTTCTTCTTCTGCTAGGGCTACGAGGGGCTCAGGGCCCGTGTTACGCCCGCGCAGCGGCTCGTGACGCTTCGAGCTTTCAACCCGGTCGTCGTCCTCCGGGTGCTTCTGCTTGTTCTTGAATTGGGCCTGCTCAGCTTGATCGGCCCGGGCCTCCAAGTTGACCACCTCCATCAGGTCGGAGACCGTGGTTAGGTTGGTTTTGAAGAGCATGCGGAATAGCTGGTTGTCGATAAGGCCTCGCCGGAATGCATCGATGACATCCCGGTCTTCGACATCGGCGATCTTGTTCCGGTTGTCGAAGAAACGGTCGATGTAGTCTCGGAGACTTTCACCCTTCTTCTGCTTGATGTTGTCCAAGTCAAATCTGGTGCCTGGCTGGGTGTAGCTTGACTGGTAGTTCTTGGTGAAGGCGTGGCAGAGGTCTGCCCAGCTATCAATGGTGTCCCGGGGGACGCCCTCAAGCCATAGGAGCACTTTCTTGCCTAGCATCACAGGGAAGTAGGCGGCGGCTTGGTCGTTGGAACCATGGGCGGCTTTGACCGCTGTGTGGTATGTCTTGAGCCAAAGCTTAGGGTCGGAGCGACCGTCGAACTTCTCGACAAGGGCTGGCTTGAAGGACTTAGGCCAACGGATGGCACGGAGTCGGGCGGAGAAGGCAGCGAAGCCGTCGAAGATGTCCTCCTCGTCGTTGCGATGGTCGCGGCGAGGAGGTCGGGCTTGGTCGGCTCGGGGCTGAACATCATCGCGCCATTAGCGGCGGTCGTCCCACGGGGGCCATACCGTGCGTCGTACTGCTCATGCTCCATGAGCTCGTGAACGAGGCGGCACTCGTCTTCTTTAGCTGCAGCATCACCTACCTCCCCAACCGGCTGGCGGTCGGGTCGGCCGTAGTCCCGGTCGTACCGTTCATGGCGTTCGAGCTCGGCTGCATCGCGCTCCCGGTGCTGAGCGTCGAGTTCGGCGCGGATGTCGTGGGCGTAGTCCCTGAGGCGATCATAGAGATCATTGGGTTGGTGATGTCGTTGGCGCCTGTCGCGCCGGTCCTGGTAGCGCTCACGGTGTGGGTCCGCATTGCGCGGGTTACACCATTCCTCCTCTTCTTCTTCGTGGTGGTTCTGGGCCACCACTTCTTCGACGACGGGTAGTGGGGGATTCCTCTGGCGAGGTTGATCCCGATCCGATCTGCTATGAGCGGAGCGGCGGCTGGAAGAGCGAGCCGAGTTAGATCGTCCAGATCGGGATCTGGCGTGATATGATCGCTCGATTTGTTCCTGGCGGCTTCCAACTGAGCTCGGGCACGCTGCACCTCAGGGGTGTCGGGCATGTGTCCCAGCTCGGCGAACGCGGCTGCAACATTGGCCTGAGGCGTGCGGAAGGGTACTCGGGCGAATGCTGCATTGAGGTTTTGAGGCGGGACTCCGCGAGGGCCCTTGGGCGGAGGCTGTTGCCTTGGTGGAGCCCCCGGGGGGATCTCTCCGGCAGCTGCAATGGCTGCAGGTTCACCGGTGCCGCCTGCGGTAGCGCGGCTTCTTCAGTGCGACGCTGGGCTCGGCCAGCGTTTCGCTCCAGTCGGTGATCCCTGGCCAAATCGGTTTCTCCGTTCTGAGTTGCCGAATCCTCAGAGACGAAGACCTCATGCCCCGGAGGCGTGGCATAGCTTGAGTCATTGCTCGTGTCGGCCGGAGCCGGCAAAAGCACGCTTATAGCAACTTGGAACTCCCCGCAGTCCGGGGACTAGGTGGGCTTGGGCGGGATCTCAGATCGGACCTGAGACATGTCTTCTCGGAGTCGGGCCGAGTAAATTGCTGAAGCGCTGCGCAACCCTAGCGGGAGCAATTTGCAGGGTCGGTGCAGAGCCTCCTCCGACATGGTGATGCACTCGGCGATGGTGTTCTGGACACGATCCAACCCGGCAAGGAGCTCATCTGGGGGTCGGGATTCTCTGGCGAGCAGCCAGGCCTAGAGCCTGGTCGCTGATGGTGATCGCATCGAGCTGCTACTGGAGCAGGTCGATGACCGATGTCGAGATCGGCGAGTAAGTCAGCGCGGAGCTGGTCGACGTGGTGACGTCGGGCGTCATGTTGGAGTCGGAGGCGGCGGTGTGCATCTCGGCGAAAAAGCTGATGCCTTCGAGGTGCATGGCGCAGTCCTTGACGGAGTCGGGGAAGATGACAGAGAGACGATCTGCCATCGAGCTAGCTGTATTGCCCCGTGATCACCCCTATCTGGTGCGCCAACTGTCGGATCTATTGACCGGCAGTCCCCCCGGGGGTATCCAGATGGTTGATTTGTAGGCAAAGGGCAATCATAGGACTAGGGAGCTTGAGGTAACATAGGGACACAGGGATTATACAGGTTCGGGCTACCTGGAGGTATAATACCCTACGTCCTGTGCTCGGGGGTCTTGTATTGCTTCGCTCGGCAATGCTCCGGAGAACAATGGCGAGTTTTGTGGTTACAATGAGGATTGTAGGATGGCGTAGAATCAGATGAACGAAGGAGTCAACCTAGGCCGCCTTATATAGGCTGACGGCCTAGGGTTTACAAGTCGGTTATCTCTAATTGTATCCGGCTCTGACTAGGAAACTAATCTGAGTCGGTTGCCATGTAATCTCCGTGATGCCCGGGTAGGATCCGAGCGTATCGCCTCATGCCTTGCGGGCTAAGTCTTCTACAATCTTATCCATCAAACCGAGGATCCACGTGGGCCAGCCTGGGGTCGGCTCACATCCTTGTCAGACGTGGGCCCAGGGTGACTACATACCTGGTCGGTAGTGGGCCCAGGGGTACCCATATCCCACAGCGGGCATCACAAATTCTTGTGCTCTTGATACTGTGCACTGGCGATCTTTCTTCAGCCCCATCAGAAATTGATTCTTGAAAAATTCTTGGGCTGCTTCAAACTTCTGACGCTCCTCATCACTGAGCTCCTCCATGGAAGGCACAATGATATTCTCCTTGTCCAAATCTGCAGTAGATCCCATCTGGCTAGGGTTTAATAGATCGGTTATAGAAACCAAGATCTCTTTCCCAGCGGATTCGTCAAAAATATGTTGACGCTTTTTCTGGTCAACACATCGAGATATACGCTAGCTCGCGCGGATCCGCAACGGATCGAACACAGTAGCGGCCCTGGCAAAACCGGTACCACCGGTTTTATGAACCCAGTGCCACCGAATTTCTAGGGTTTGCCACGAAGACCTACGAACGCCGGACCCCGTTAGGGCTGGCGCGCCTAGGATTGTTCTGAGGTCGACAGGCCACTTAGAACGCCGTCAAACGCCGTAGAGACGAAGCACGAACAGCAGGAGGGGTTGGAAAAGTTAGGGTTTGGAAGGGATAAAAAGTAAAAATACTTGTATTTGATCGATTGGATAAAATCTCAATCGGCCGTGGCCTTTTATATTTATAGGGTTGGGAGGTCTTGTCCCGCAAGGAAATCCTTTTACAAGTCGTAATCCACACGGATCTCCAAATCTACTAGGACCCTGCCTAAAACCGGTACCACTGGTTTTTGTCCAGGTGAAGATCTTTTCGAAGCCATAACTTTCTTATCCAAACTCCAAATCGGACTTTCTATATATGCATTTTGATCGTCTCGACGCAAGCTACGCAATGATGCAATCAAAATGCTAATTTGACAATGTCTCAAAAATCCGGTCCCACCGGTTTCTCAAAACCGGTGTCACCGGTTTTACCTAGATTGCAGGCAAACTCCTTTCATGCCAATTTTGATCGTCAACAACTATTTTGACCATTTTGCATTTTTTAGCTCAAGATATGCATGCGTAATTGTACCAGTGTACATCAAGCTTTAAAGCAGCTCTTTTAATCATCTCAATTCTGCTTGACATAAGTATGCTACTGCTGAGGCTAGTCATGCGCTCAACTTATGTTCTATAAATTGGCGTATTAACATGAGCACTTAGGATAATTCAGAAGATATATGGGCAACAAAGCTTCATGAAATAACGGCTATAATTGAGAATTTATACTGATATTCACGTATTAATAATATTTCTTACCATACCTTTGTATCTATTAATAATTTATACTGATGTCCTCCTTGTTCTTCGATTATAAATTACACTATATTTTTTCCATCTACGCTCATAGCTTTCCACTTTGCATGTCGCCTACCGCTAAAAGAGCAGCGCCGGCTAAATTCTGGAATAAATCCAGAAAAATATGATACCCTTGCTAAGTCGAGGACTTAAAATCGGAACCTAACAAACTAAGCAAGGCGCCCATTGAACTGAATCTAATAGTCAATCAATATAAAATCAATAAATTATATTATTTTGTCCTTTTCCTTTGCTCTAACCTTTCAGCCTCCACTATCGTTCATCTAGCATATCTCCATGGTGATATTGATGCCATAGGTGGCATTGTCGACCCTTGTGTGCCTTATATTGGTGTTATTCCGTGTTTCAAGCCCTACTACTATGTTGTATTTGTGGATCGTGTGCTAATCAATGAGAATGAGAATGTACAATAATTCAACATATATACGCAGACAATAAATGTACCTAGCTCCATCTCTTCCAATATACAAAATAAAAGCGTAAAAAAGAAGGAACAGAAAAAACACGATATATCATAAAACACTTTGTTGCATAGAGGCACACAGACATTCGCAAATATATAAATAAATACCAAAGGCCAGCAGCGAGAGAAACCATCCCATCCTGCCATCCATCTCACGAGCAATACACCGGAGCAGCTGAGCTGAATGAGCATGGGGGGAGGAGGCATAGGCATAGCGTGGGCTGTCCTGCAGGCTGCCGTGCTCCTCGCGCTGGTGCTCGCTCTGTGGCTCCTCGCATGGCGGCCGCGCGCCATCGCGATGTCGTTCGCGAGGCAGGGCGTCCGGGGCCCACCATACAGATTCCTGGTCGGGTCTGCGCCGGAGGCCCAGCGGCTGGTGAGGGCTGGCCGGAGAGGAGCGCCGCCCCTCGACGCCGGCTCCCAAGACATCATGCCTCAACTACTGCCGCAGTTCCACGCATGGGTGGCACAGTATGGTAATAAAATTTGTAGAAAATATCAACATTTTCATCGTGAAATATAGTCTCGTATAAACTTATTAATGTCATATATAACTATTGATATTTTTATTTATAAATTTAATCGAACTTAATAAAACTTGCCAAACTTAAAATGGTTCGACTTCGGACAAAGTTAGAGATACACTCCTTTTGGACAAAGGTGTTAGTTCAATCTCTACACCGTCACGGCCTTGGGCCGTGACGGGCTCGATCTGCGCCCTGGTCAGGGGCGCCCAACCGATCTATGGTTGGTGGGCCCCCGTCGCACAGTGCTATATAGAGGAGGGGGTACCGGGGCGCTCGGTACGAGGTTCACCGCGCCGCCACAAACCCTACCTATATACCCTACTGACCAAGGGAGCACTGGAGCGGCGGGAAACTCCACCGCCGCCGCCGTCGCCATCAACGCTCATCGCCCGGAGGCGCTGTCACCGGCCAGACCGGCGCCGGCCAAGGACCGACGCATCTGCTACCACTACTTCCTCTACGGCCGTCGCCATGGCGAATCGACCAGTGGATCCGCCGGCTTCGACTGATGGTCAAACCCTAACCCTTCTCTCTCTGTTCTTGTATTAGATCTAGGACTCCCAAGTTCACATCCATGTTTACATCAAGAGTATACCCGTGATCTATTGCTTACTAGAGATCCTTTGTGTCTATCAATGGTATCAGTCGCAATACTAGTTTAAGCCTTAGATCCGGGGTTCTAGTGTTCAAATCGAAGGATTCAACCTCCCAAATCACAAGAACCGGGGGGAAGGAACACGCAAGAACAGAAAGATTCAAAGCGAATCGGGCAAAGAAATGCCAAAACTCGATGCAAATCAAAGATTCAAAGGAATCAAAGGCAAATCCCTAACCCTAACAGTACCTGTGTTGCTATGAGCGCGGCCAAGAGGGCGACGCGGTGAACCTCTCGACGGCGGCGCGCTCACGAGGAGCGCGCGCGCCGGCCAGAGGACCGGCCGCGCCGCCGGAGCCGGCCACTCAGTGGAGCTCGCGAAAAGAAGTTCGCGCGTGTTGCTGCAGTGCCGTTAGACGAGCGGCGCACGGCACGCGGCCCTCACTGGCGCCAGCAAAGGCTGGCCAAGTTCGCACCGGCAAGCTGCACTGCTGCGGCATGCGGCTGCGCTGGAGAGGGAAAAGGAATGAGTTAGGGTTATGGGTGCTGAAGCCGAAGGCCGTTTTGTTCGGGCGAAATCACCAGCCGGTCGTCGGATCGGAATCCAGAGGAATAGACGGCCAAGATGGCCTGCCCGTTAGGGAGTTTCCGTTGCCGAGCAGGCCGGAGGGAGCAAGCTGGGCCTCCAGGCGAGCGAGCCAAGCGGGCCGCCTCCATATCGCGCTGAGCAGACCGCGCTAAGGCGCGCGCACGCGTGGGCCCAAGGGGCGTCATGCTGCGCAGGCGAGCTAGGAGCCGAGGCACACGACGCGCTGAGCAGGCCACTGGGCCGCTGCCGGGCGAGCCGTGCAGCTGGCCGGCCGCTATGCAGGCCTGCAGGCGCCCGCGCATGGCGAGAGGCAGAGCTGCAGGCCGGCCGCTGTGCAGGCCTGCTGCATGCGCGTGAAAAGGGGCGTGTTCGGCAGCCCGGGACAAAAAATTGTCCCGGATTACTGTCGCATGCATGAGGGCCTAAATGAAGTTTATTTACAAAACCTTTTCACAGATGAGTGCAACTTTACGCGACGAATCTACTGCACCTAATTAATCCATGATTTGCTACAGTAATGCTACAGTAACCATCCTCTAATCGTGCGGTCAAAGGCATCATTAGATTCGTCTCGCAAATTTGACAGGGGGTTGTGGAGGTAGTTTTGTAAACTGACTTTATTTAATACCCTTAATTAACAGTCAAAGTAGCATTTAATGCAGGGATCAATTTTTTGATCCCCTATCCGAACACGGAAAAGGCCGTGGTGCAAAAAGTGCACAGTAGCCTTCTCCTATTTTAGTTTTTGCAGTTTCAGAAGCCCCTTTTGATTGTTTTTGTTCTTATTTGCATGTTTTTCAAGTAAATATCTCTGTTTAATTTTATCAAGGGATAATTTTTTTACAGAGAGTAGAATGCTTCTGAAATTAAAGTTTTTGGTCTATATTGATGTTTTCCGCTGCGTAATTTATTCTCTAGTTAAATTGAACCAAAGGGATATTTAATTAGAGAAGTAGAAATGTTTTATGAGATTATTTATGATATTGTTATTTTCTGGCCAAAGCTGATAATTGCAATATTGTGAATTGTTAAGTTCAAGTAATTATGCATTGATTCTATTTTCTGGCCAAAGCTGATATAGAATTGGTGTAGAAGGATGTTGTATGCATTAATTTTGACCAAAGTTAAATTGATACATGCAATATTTCAGATATATTATGTTCTCACTATATGAATTGTCAATTTCAGGACCTAATGCAATGAGTTACATTCAGGCCATTCCCATACTAGTTGGAAACAACTATGTGGAGTGGCGCAGTCAGCTGGATATGGCTATTGTGATGACCGACATAGATTTGGCCATCAACTCACCGTGTCCTGCTGCTCCAGAGAATCCCGTGAGAGGGGAAAATGAGAGCGGCGCGGAGTGGGCGGCACGAGAGCGTGCCCCCGTGAGAGCTAAGTATGACCTCGAGAAGAGGCAATGGGACATTAGCAACAAGAAGTGCTTGTTGATAATGAAAACAAAAATGGCAGAGGCCATTAAGGGTTCCATCCCTTATAATAATGCAGAAAATGTCCCATATACTGCTACCGAGTACCTGCAGTTGGTAGAGAACCAATTCACAGGGTCTTCCAAGACCTATGCAAGTACTCTGATAAAGAATCTAGTGACTATGAAGTACACTGGTGGTGGTATAAGAGAGCACATTCTCAAGATGAGCACTATGAGTGGAAAGCTTAAGGCCATGGAGATGGTTCTGCCAGAGGACTTCATAGTCCATCTGGTGTTTGCTTCACTCCCTTCTGCATTTTCGACATTTGAGGTCAATTATAATGCACAGGCAGAGAAGTGGGGCTTGCAGAAGCTCATAGCGATGTGCGTCCAAGAGGAGGAGAGGCTCAATGCCAATGCTGGGGGTTCAGTGAACTATGTCCAGCACAATAAGAAAAAGAACTTTCCCAACAAGAACTTCAAAGCGAGAAATCAGTGGGAGAGTGGCCCCTCCAACTCACAAGGCAAGAACAAAGCTCCAATGGAGTTTGATCGCTCTCATAAGCCCAAAGATAAGAAAGAAGTAGCCAAGGACGAGTGTCTACACTGTGGCAAAAAGGGACACTGGCAGAGCAAGTGCCCTGAATGGCTGGAGTACATGTGGAAGAATGGTGAGGACATCATAATATTTGTAGATGAGTCTTTATTTTTAAGTTATGATAAGTCCACATGGTGGATTGATTCAGGTGCAACTACTCATGTTGCTAATTCTATGCAGGGATTCGCTACGAGCCGGACCCTGCCAAGAGGAGAAAGAAGAATTAAAGTTGCAAACGGCGTGCAGGCTGAAGTGGAAGCAATTGGAGAACTCCCCATAAGGCTTCATGATGGCTTCACATTTAGACTACACGACGTGCTTTATGTTCCCTCCTTAAGTAGAAATTTAATTTCAGTCTCATGTTTAGCAGATGATGGATTTGAGTGCCTTTTTGGCCTTGAACAATGTTCAATTCAGTGTAATAAAGTTTGTGTGGGCCTTGCCATCCGACAGGGCCAACTCTATATGTTATCTGTGCATGATAAAGTGTATGCATGTGATGAGATTATGTGTGAGACTGAAAAAGGTTCGTCTACAAAAGTAAGCAAGAAGCGCAAAAGAATTGATGACGTCTCTTCGAAATTGTGGCATTGTCGTTTAGGCCACATTTCGAGGGGGAGAATAGAACGTCTAGTAAAAGAATCAATTCTTCCGCCGCTAGAATTTTCAGATTTAGAACAATGCATCGATTGCATAAAAGGCAAGTATGTTAAGCAAATAAAGAAAGATGCTAAAAGAAGCACGGGAACTTTAGAGATTATACACACAGACATCTGTGGTCCTTTTCCCGTGACATCTGTGGATGGTTTTGATTCCTTCATTACATTCACAGATGATTATTCTCGCTATGGGTATATTTATCCAATCAAAGAAAAGTCAGAAGCATTAGAAAAGTTTAAGATATTTAAGGCTGAGGTAGAGAATCAGCATAACAAAAAGATAAAGATAGTAAGATCAGACCGTGGAGGGGAGTACTACGGTCGTCATACCCCGTATGGCCAAGTCCCTGGACCTTTTGCAAAGTTCCTACAGGACAATGGCATAGTTGCCCAGTATACCACACCGGGCGAGCCCCAACAGAATGGAGTGGCTGAAAGAAGAAACCGTACCTTGATGGATATGGTGAGAAGTATGATAAGTTATTCCACTCTACCAGTTAGTTTATGGATGGAGGCGCTAAAGACAGCTATTCATATCCTGAACAAAGTACCCAGCAAGTCAGTACCTACAACGCCATATGAGCTGTGGACGAGCAGAGAGCCTACCCTAAGATATATGCGTGTATGGGGCTGTCCTGCAGAAGCTAAAGTATTCAACCCAAACATTGGGAAACTAGATCCCAAGACAGTGAGTTGTCATTTCATTGGCTACACAGAGAAATCCAAAGGATATCGCTTTTATTGTCCTGATAGACACACAAAGTTTGTGAAAACGAGACATGCGGTATTTCTAGAAAATGAAATGATCAGGGGGAGCATGACAGCGTGAAAGATTGATCTTGAAGAAAAGCGGGTCTGTGTACCTAATCCGCTTATTCAGGAACCTTTCTTCGAGCTGCCAATTCCTTTGATTCCACCTGTGCAAACCACTGTGGAACCTGAGGAGCCAGCGCCAGTGGCTAGTCCACCGGTGCCAATTGTGGATGAAAATATTGAACCTGTTCAACAGGAAGAACAGATCATTGCACAAGAAGCAGAAACACAGCAGATCCCAGTGCAAGAGGCACCAGCTGTGGAGACCATAAGAAGGTCTCAAAGGGCTAGAAAGCCAGCGATCCCTGATGACTATGAAGTTTATGATAGTGAAGAAATTCAAGTGCGGAATGATCCCGCAACTTATGAAGAAGCTATGAGAAGCGCTGAATCTCAAAAATGGCTCGAAGCCATGAATGAAGAAATGAAGTCTATGAGGACCAACAGAGTTTGGGACTTAGAAGAAATTCCTAAAGGAGCCAAATCAGTGGGCTGTAAATGGGTCTACAAAACCAAATGTGACTCCAGAGGGAATATAGAGAGATATAAGGCGTGACTTGTAGCCAAGGGCTTTACGCAAAGAGAAGGGATAGATTACACTGAGACATTTTCTCCAGTCTCTTGTAAAGATGCTTTCAAAATCATAATGGCATTGGTGGCACATTATGATTTAGAATTGCATCAAATGGATGTGAAAACAGCCTTCCTGAACGGAGATCTGTTTGAAGATGTATACATGACTCAACCAAAGGGTTTTGTCGTAAAAGGAAAAGAAAATATGGGATGCCACCTAAAGAAATCCATTTATGGCTTAAAGCAGGCCTCTAGACAATGGTACTTAAAGTTTGATGAGACAATTAAGAAGTTTGGGTTTGAAGCAAATGTAGAGGACAACTGTGTCTATGCCAAGTTCAAGAATGGGAAATATATTTTCCTAATCCTATATGTGGATGATATCTTGCTTGCCAGCAGTGACATCAGATTGTTAGAAGAGACAAAGAAGTTTCTATCCTCTAACTTTGATATGAAAGATCTTGGTGAAGCCTCATATGTTTTGGGTATAGAAATTCACCGAGATAGAAGAAATGGGGTTTTAGGATTATTGCAAAAGGCATATTTGGAGAAGATCCTAAAGAAATACAATATGCATGCAAGTAAAGCCACACCTGCTCCTATAGTCAAGGGCGATAATTTTGGGAAAGATCAATGTCCCAGGAACCAATATGAAATCGATCAAATGAAAGCGGTTCCATATGCTTCAGCAGTCGGTAGCTTACAATACGCACAAGTGTGCACTCGCCCTGATTTAGCATATATCACCGGAGTACTCGGTAGATATCAAGATAATCCAGGCATAGAGCACTGGAAATTAGTTAAGAAGGCATTGAGGTATGCGCAAGGCACAAAAGGCCTTATGCTGACATATAGAAGATCTGATACTCTAGAGATAAAGGGGTACTCGGACGCGGACTTTGCGGGAGATAAAGATGATAGAAAATCCACAACGGGATATATATATTCACTCTCGCAGGGGGAGCCGTCTCATGGAAAAGTTCCAAGCAGACTCTAGTTGCCTCATCTACAATGTATGCTGAGTTTATAGCATGTTATGAGGCAACAGGGCAGGCAATGTGGCTAAAGAAATTTATACCCGACTTGAAAGTGGTTGATTGCATTCGCAAACCACTTAAGATGTACTGCGATAATGAGCCCGCAGTATTCTATGCTCACAACAACAAGTCGAGTAATGCTACCAAAACAATAGAGATAAAGTTCTATGTTGTGAAAGATAAAATACAGGATCAAACAATAAGTCTGGAGCATATAAGTACGAAAGATATGCTAGCGGATCCGCTCACAAAAGGTTTACCACCCAGTGTGTTTAGAGAACACATTACCGGTATGGGTTTAAGGGAAAGCCTATGATCTCTGGATAGGGGCCCAAGAAGATATCCTTCAAAGTGGATAGGTGTACTGTGGCTGATTAATCTGATTGAAATTTCAGTCATGATGACCCATGCTCAATATGCCTGTACATGATGAAGTGGATAACTAGCGAAGAGCTAAAAGTATAAGAAAAGGTAAGGAGAGATCGAGGGGGAGAATGTTAGTTCGATCTCTACACCGTCACGGCCCAAAGGCCGTGACGGGCTCGATCTGCGCCCTGGTCGGGGGCGCCCAACCGATCTATGGTTGGTGGGCCCCCGTCGCACAGTGCTATATAGAGGAGGGGGGTACCGGGGCGCTCGGTACGAGGTTCACCGCGCCGCCACAAACCCTACCTATATACCCTACTGACCAAGGGAGCACTGGAGCGGCGGGAAACTCCACCGCCACCGCCGTCGCCATCAACGCTCATCGCCCGGAGGCGCTGTCACCGGCCAGACCGGCGCCGGCCAAGGACCGACGCATCTGCTACCACTACTTCCTCTACGGCCGTCGCCATGGCGAATGGACCAGTGGATCCGCCGGCTTCGACTGATGGTCAAACCCTAACCCTTCTCTCTCTGTTCTTGTATTAGATCTAGGACTCCCAAGTTCACATCCATGTTTACATCAAGAGTATACCCGTGATCTATTGCTTACTAGAGATCCTTTGTGTCTATCAAAAGGGAGTATCACAACACTGACGAATTCATCATGTCTGTTTTCCTATTTTATGACCACACAGGGAAAACATTCCTATGCTGGACGGGGCCGATCCCAACGATCTTCTCTACTGATCTACAGCTGATTAAGCAAGTACTTACAGACAGGACAGGCCTGTTCCCCAAGGATTATCCGATCCCCGTCCTGAAAACCTTCTTTGGCAACGGGATCTTGTTGATAAACGGAGACGATTGGAAACGACACCGGAAGGTGGTCCTTCCAGCTTTCCACCATGAGAAGACCAAGGTAATTAATGGTGATCGAGATTATATACGTTGCTTGCATGGTGCCTTCCAGCTTTACACAATGAGCATTCGATCAGATTCTTGCAAGTGTCGCAAGCAAAAGTGACTACTAGTGATCATGCCTTGTGCTTGTTTAGATCATGTTGGCAGTGGCGGCCGAACTCGCGGAGAAGATGACGCAGCGGTGGCGCGGCCAGATAGAGCAATTGGGCGGCGGGGAAAAAGGAGCTCAGATAGACATGAACCAGGCCTTCTACGACCTGACCGCGGAGATCAACGGCCGCTTCACCTTCGGCACGAGCCACCGCCAGGTCGAGGAGGTTGTCAGTCTGATGCAGGAGCTCCAGAACCTTTCCACGGCGGCCTCGCTCGATGCCCCAATACTCTGGTAAAAATCCGACAATTTCCACTTCGGTCTCGCATGAGCAGGATCTGAATTGTCAATGGCTTCGCCTTTTCTTTCAGGTATCTGCCGACTCGCCTCAACTTGCGGGTGCGGCGTCTGGACAGGCAGGTGTGGACCAAGATCATGGCGATCATGCACTCATGCAGGCGCGGGTGGACGCCAGCAAGCGCGGTGGCGACGGCAAGAACGGGTACGGCAACGACCTGCTTGGGCTGCTGCTGGAGGCGTCATCGCCTGGGCGGCGGCGCGCGGGCGGCGGCGAGGGACTGACCACCCAGGAGGCGATCGACGAGGTCAAGACCTTCTTCGCGGCGGCGCAGGACACGCTCGCCGCGCTCCTCGTCTGGACCATGTTCCTGCTCGCCGTGCACCCGCAGTGGCAGGAGAAGGTCAGGGAGGAGGTCCTCCGGGAATGCGGCGGCGGCGGCGGGGGCGGGGTCCCCGACACCGAAGCTCTCGCCAAGCTGAAGCAGCTCCGGATGGTTCTGCTGGAGGCGTCGCGGCTCTACACCCCGATCCTGTACACGCAGCGGAGGGCAGCCTCGGACGTCGTGCTCGGGGGCATAGAGGTGCCCCGGGGAACCGTGGTGGCGATCCCCATCGGCATGCTGCACCGGGACAAGGAGGTCTGGAGCCCCGACGCCGACGAGTTCAACCCGGAGAGGTTCCGGAACGGCGTCACCAGAGCGGCCAGCGACCCCAAGGCGCTGCTGTCTTTCTCGCTGGGGCCACGAGTCTGCGCCGGCCAGAGCCTCAGCGTGACGGAGGCGCAGATTGTCCTGGCCACCATCATAAGGAAGTTCTCCTTCGTCCTCTCCCCCGACTACGTCCACAAGCTCGGAATGCCTCTCATCCTGAAGAATTTAGATGCGTGATGAGGAGCTTACCTGATGACTCTGGTCACAAATACTTGTCGGTTTCGAGATGATTCCGTCCCACTTGTAAAACTTAACTATCAATAACTTTTAAAGTATTTGAAAATCAAAGCCCTAACGGCAATCATTTTTAATTTATACTAAGTGTCACATATCTCTGTGACTTGAGCGTGCTGTTGTATCCAATCACAAGCAGTTGTAACTAGCGAGACATGTTTCCTATGAATAGAAAAATCAGTCGTACTATAGAACTGTAACATGATATCTTCCTATAAATTGAAAAATCAGTCGTACTGTAGAATTGTAACATGATATCACTCTGCTTTAATTTTAAAAGATTGCTATAGCTTGGGACCAAACAATAGAGGATGAATTGGAAAAAAATGTGGCGTTCTCGTAGTTGGGCCGAAAATGTCCCTTCACATGAAGAAAAATAATTAGTCCAAGAGGCCAACACAACCTTTTTTCAGAGAATGTTATTAGCAGAGGAGAAAGAACAATAAAGAAATCATTGCTCAGTTCTATGCCACTTTGTATGTTGAGGAGGGAGTGAGTGTGAGGAGGATGCACTGGATGACAGAAGGAAGGCCTTATAGTGTATCTTTTGCTACCTTTTCCAGAAGATTCGGACTTGCAGAAGAAGATGCCTTCTATCCCAAGCTACATAGAGCTGATGGTCCTATGCCTGCTAAGGAGATAAAATTCATGTATCCAAGGTCAGAGCAGGGCGAGTTTGGAAAGGTGAAGGGAATGTACACCTATTATCAGACTTTGAACAATTTGTTTAGGGTAACCCTTACACCTAGAGGAGGTAATCAAACTGATGTGTCCAACTATGCTCGTGACTTGCTTGCTGCCATGAGACCTCCTGGAGTCAACTTTAGCATTGGGGAGTATCTATGGGAGGAGATCAGAATTATTTCAGAAAGTCCCCAAAGGCTTTGTGGTTTTGCTCCATATGTGATGTATTTGATTGAGAAAACCACCAAAAGGCAATTTTTGAAGGACACAAAGCATGAAGCATTGAGGTTAAATCCTGCCAAGAAGACCAGGGTCCCATCTCCTAACAGATATGAGCAAGGAGGGGCAGATCAGCAGCAGCAGCAGCCCCAGCCCACTGTGCAGCCAGGAACCGGTTTTACCGGTTCTGGAAACCGGTTAAACCGGTTTGAGTCTGAACAGCCTCAGTCATCTTCATCCCGATCTAGTGAGAAGCCTTCATCCCCAATTCGACGCATCTTGAGCTTTCTCACTGGTATGTGCAAAAGTCAGAGGGATATAATGGTTGAGCAGCAGAGAGCAAGGGTGGCAAACAAGAAAATAAATGATTCAATCAAATTGATGCACAATGCTATGAACTTGCAGCCACCAAGGTCTCCACCCTCTCCAATGCCTGTTGAAGAGGAAATTCCTTCTGTTGAGGACTTGGTGGTCACCTATCAGGCAAGTGGTTACTTTCAGCCACTCCAGCATCACTTTGGATATGATGTCTATCAGCCACCACCACATCCACCTGCACCTGGCATGACTGGAATGGATTTCCCTGGAGCCTCATCATCTGCAGCACCACCTCCTCCTCCTCCACATGTTGATGACATTGCCACAAGGGCGGCTGCTTCTCTCTTTGGTCCTCCTACTGGATCTTCTTCTTATGGTATGTCTTGACCTATATCTTTCAGTTCTAAATCTGTCCCTTCATCCATTCTTAAAGTGACTTATTAATTTAGGTCTTCCTCATTGGCAAGAAGATTCTCCAAGCCACAACGG
>CM014278.1:96278199-96296358 GCA_004135705.1 Alloteropsis semialata | reverse complement strand
CATGAGAACATGGCAATCGTGGGCCTTCATGCAGCCCATGTTGAATTTCTTCTCTTTGGTATTGACTAGCCTTCTGATGTTTGACGAGTAGCCAGTAGGAACTTTGAGTTCATGAAAGAATTTACATATTTTATCCTTCTCTTGACTGTCCAAGGTCCACTGAAGCAACCGGAAGCTTCTTTTTGCCATCAGGTTGTACAATTGGATGTAGCTCAGGCCTAACATTCATCTCTTCTAAGTCCTGTCTAGTTTCCAATGAGTCCTTTCCTTTACCCTTCGCAGCCATCACTGTTCCAAGCGTGCTCTCCGTAACATTCTTTGTTAAGTGCATCCCGTCAAGTGCGTGACGAACAATGAGAAACTTCCAATAAGGAAGCCTCCAGAACAAAGACATCTTTTTGAACAGAGAATCAGCCGGTGCGGGTACACTTCTGGCCCCCTTTCCAAGGACAACTCTTAGTTTGCTAACCATCTTGAATATCTGCTCTCCATTCCGGTATGTCGGAGGTGATCGGTCATCCCTTGTACCATCAAAGGATTTCTTGTTCCGGCGATAGGGGTGGTTAATTGGAAGCAACCTTCGATGACCCATGTAGACCATCTTCCTGCTATTGCTAAGCCATCTTGCATCTGTCTTTTCCATGCAAACCACACATCCCTTATATCCTTTTGTAACTTGACCAGACAGGCAACCAAGGCCGGGTAGGTCGGTGATAGTTACAAATAGCATCAATTTGAAGTGTTCTCGTTTGTACTCGTCCCACACCTTGACACCTTTTGTCCACAATGTCACGAGATCATCCACCAATGGTTCTAGATACACATCTATATCATTGCCAGGTTGCTTGGGTCCTTGGATCAATAAAGGCATCATTATGTACGTCCGCTTCATACACAACCAAGGTGGAAGGTTGTATATGCATAGAGTCACTGGCCAAGTGCTGTGTTTGCTGCTAACCATGTTGAAAGGACACATCCCGTCCGTGCTCAGCCCGAACCTTACATTCCTAATCTCGTTTCTTAATTTTTTCTTGTATTTAAAATCAAGAGCCCTCTATTGTGAACCATCTGCTGGGTGCCTGAGCTTCCCATCTCTAAGACGATCTTCGGCATGCCACCGCATAAGCTTTGCTGTCTTTGCATTTGCGAACAACCGCTTCAACCGGGGAATTATTGGGAAATACCAAACGACCTTCGCGGGCGGCCTCATGTTTCGTTTGCAATCCATTGCAAGTGCTGATGCACACTTGTATCTTGAAGCATTGCAAACTGGGCACTCATCTAAATCTTCGTATCTGCCACGGTACAAGATGCAATCATTGGGGCACGCATGGATTTTTTGAAGTTCGAGACCCAATGGACAGATCATCTGCTTCGCCTCGTATATGTTCTTAGGCAATCCATTCGAGCTAGGAAGCATCGTCTGCAAAACTTCTAGCAAATCATTGAAATCTTTGTCCGACAACCCATTACTTGACTTCATCTCCAGTAGCCTGAGGTCCGCTTCCAATTTAGATATGGTACACCCATCGTACAATAGTGTCTTGGCATCCTTTCTCATCTTCTCCAACTTTTTCAGATTTTTGTCATCAAGGAATTCCGGCTCTCCATCATGTATCATTCTGTCTAGGCCATCCAACATAGCATCTGAAGCTAAAGCCTTATGCATGGTTGCACCGAAAGTTTCCTGCTGTGTTTCATGCACCGTTTCTTGCACCGTTTCCTGCACGGTTTCTTGCACCGTTTCCTGCTCTATTTCCTGCACAGTTTCCCGCACTGTTTGAGCTTTTCGTTTTTACACGGTTGTAGAGGCTCCATCAGTGTCATTGATACCAACCTCCCCATGCTTATTTCAAATCATATAATCTGGCTTGAAACCCCTAGTTAGCAAATGGCATCGGATCTGCTCGATATTTGTGAACTGCTTCTGATTCTTGCAATCAACACATGGGCATGAAACATACCCCCCTTCCCTTGGATGACTGATGATAAATGCCTTGGCAACATCTATAAAAGACTGAACTCCTTTCACAAAATTATCACCTCTACCCAATGAATCATACATCCATCCTCTATCCATCTGTGAATTAGAATAGAACAATTTTTGTAGTTTAGTTAAAAGGCCCTAAAAAGTTTCATGAATGTAGCCTTGAACAAATTAAACCAAATTCGTTTATACATTTATTGGCCTCTAAACAAATAGCTAGTTTAGTTAAATACACTAATCTAGTACTTCAGGCTATACCCATAATTTCAAATTTATGAAACGTAACAAAAAATGCTTGTAAAATTAATTATGGATAGATACTAACCTTCGAACAAGCGATTGACGATGTTCAACCTTTAGAATTCAGCAACCATCAAAAAACGACTCTGGACTTGTGCAACCTTCAAAACTCTATCTCCTCCATGAATCAATAGGTGAGATATGCCTCTATAATAATCAAAGAGCAATCACTTATTCATTCTCATCCCTAGTTTGCCAAAAACTAACCAATCACAAAAACAACCTAAAACAATTTTGTGCACATACCAACTTTTAACCATGGTGGAGGTGTGAAACCATCCAAATTCGGCCTCCTACAAGAAAAAATTGGTGAGAAGTGACCTCTAACTTGATGAACACCCTCTCCATTAAATTCATCCAAAAATTGAAATTCAACCCACAAATGCATTGGTGCAAATGAGATATAGCTAGAGACCAACCTTTTGGTAAGTTGGTGAGGTATATCCTTCAAAAATGGAGTCTTTTTGAGAAGAATTCGAAAAAGTGGCCGTAACAATAGTGAAAATGGTGTTTGTGTCGGGATGGGGAAGAAGGAGGGGAGGGGAGGCAGCACATATATGGTTGCGCCATTTTCATAGACGGTTTTTTAGAAAAACCGGCTATGATAATACATTTCCACAGCCGGCTCATCAAAACCGGCTGTGAAAATTCGTTATCACAGCAGGTTTTTCTTAAAAACTGGCTGTGAAAATGGCCTGCAAATGTCAGGTCGTGTCAGATGGAAAACCGGCTGTGATAGGGGGCTTTCACAGCCGGTTTTTTAGGCGAACCGGTGAACCGGCTGTGAAAAGGATGCGATTTTCACAGCTGGTTCGGCTAAAAAACCGGCTATGAAAACCCCCTATCACAGCCGGTTTTTCCTTTCCCAGCGGCAGCACAAAAAAACCGACTGTAATAATATTTTCTGCGCCATTTTTTGAAACCGGCTGTGAAAATGCTGACTTGAAAAATGGTTTCTGTAGTAGTGGTTCCTTCGTATTTTGATCCAATCTATCTCCATCACAAAGAAGCAACTACAGAATCATATCCTTCAGTCTAAAATGGTCATGGACGCCAACATGTACAATAGGGTAGCAGTTTCAGTTTCATGGGAAAACCACAAAATGACATGAATGAGTTTCTGGAGAAATTAAAGATGTCAGAGCATCCGACATGGTAGCCTACATTAGACGGCCAATGGATTACACAGACATATATACTACAATTTCCACCGCCAGCACTTCATAACACCTTGGAAATCTTATTAGAACATCAAACAGATGCGATCCTACGTTGAACAATTAAGGGGGATACACTGGTAGACAGCTTCGGATGCTCATCGTCTTGGAGGAACTGTTGCCCAACCTAGACTGCAATGTCATGCTGAATGTGTCGGAGCAAGACAGGGATGACGATGTCTGGAGAGCTAAGCTGGGGGAGATGGCCTTCAGATGGCATCACCTCCACAATGGAATCACTGCCGAGGTGCTTGTGCAGGTACTCAGACACAGCAACTGGCACTGCAAGATCCTTGGTGCTCTGAATGATGTGGCATGGGACACTAACCAGCGGGAGGAGGCTGCGCACATCGCTCTGGAAGATCGTCTGGGCAACACTAAGTGCAATGTCTGGACGTATGTTGAAGAGTGTCCGGCTAAACTCCTGAACTGCCACCGATCCCATGTCTCCTCCAACACACAGTGGTGCAAAACCTGAGCACCAGGCCTTGTAGTTTGATCTCATTGCCTCAAAGAGCTCATCAAGCTCATCTTGCTCAAAACCTCCATAGTAGTCCACATCATTCAGGTACCTATTTCGTCAACAACAGAATGGAATTGATGAAAATAAATAAAGATGCAATTAATACAAAAGCAAAACCAGAAAAAGAAATAGAAACAGAAGAATAGATCATTTAAATATCTATGCTTCGCCAAATCTGCTTTTTTGCTCCAAGATCCCTACATACATGATCAGCTCTGAGTAACTTTAGAAAATGACCGCTAGGACATTTGCAAAAATGCGAAAAGGTTCAGGTCATGTATCCAGTTTCATTTACTTCATATGCAAAACATGTTGTTTCTCCAAAGTATTGGCAACGTGAACACGTTTTTTTTAGTGTTCCTAGAATTCACAGTGCACTGAATAAGGACGCAAAAAGAATTCAGGACACTAAACTCTTCATATCACAGTCCTGTCTAGTACACATCCCATGTAGCTGCTGTATTCAACAGCATGCTCAGCACAGCAGAAAACAAGATCCAGTGTTCTGTGATCTAATTAACTCCATAGCTTTCCTTGAAAAGTCCTACTCCACTAATCTATATGAATTGTACCACAGAGCTTCAGTTCTACTACCTCATTAGGTATCTTGCAATATTGAGAGTACACCAGAAAAGTCCAAATATCAACTGCAATCAAGTGGACCCTAGAATTCTAGACATATGTCGCAGAGTAGTCCAGTAGTCAGATTTGTGCTCGCTACAAAATTGCACCTTTTACGAATCATTATGGTTCCAGCAACTAACACTAAGCAAGCAAGACCAAGGCCATTTGGGACATAACACTTTCACCACATTAAGAAAAAAGAAAATATAAAGAGACCAGAATACACTTTATTTCTCTTATCTAGAAATGAGATTTGGACAAAAAATGTTTAATAACTCCTAGCTGCCATAAAATTCAAAAATGGATTCTGAAGGGCCAGATATGCATCACATGATATTTTTCCTTGCACTGCCTTGTTAACTTGTTCTTTGCTTCAAATCTTTGCTAGGAAATTACTAGCACAATAAATATGATAGTAAGATGCCAAACAAGGGTCGACTGGACATGTATAAATCACGTGCTGCACGTTATAACGGGATTAGCTTTCATAGTACTAAAGTAGGAACACATTGATTTTTATTCTTCTCCAAAGCTTGTTCATATCTATATATGTGAATTCAACCAGGATCAAAATCAGGTATCTAGAAACTAATTTTATCATATCCTGTGTTACAGCATGATTCTGGTCACATGCTAATTTCTGGAGGATTGCTAATTTTTTTTAATTAACTGCACCATAAACAACTATTGGTCAATAATCCCTGTTGCAGTGAACAGTTTGTAGCTTTTCCTGCTTAGTACAAACTATGGTAATATGGAGAAGACAAAATTGTTTGAAGCACGCACCAATTACACACTTGCTTAACATCCCATCACAAAATGGAGCTAGCATTTTATTAATGTAAATTTTAATAGCAAGATCAATATTAAGCCAGAGGGAAAAACAGCATGCAGTTAGGTAGCCACACACAACAAAAACCTTGTATAAATTAGGTATATCACCTTATGATGATCACTAGTTATGGCGGTATGGCCCTATTTCCTTCTCAACTCAACTGTTTAATTTCAGATCCAACAGTACAACACTCAACTGCTCTTTGTAACCGAATTAAAGTAGTATGGGTCATGTAACAGCTATGAGTACTTGCCGATGACTGATCACCATCACCCATAAAGTGTTATCACCTTTTAGGCAACCAACACGAGTAGTAACTGGACTCTGGACCACCTGATTTTGGAAGGTGAGTCCAATATGCAGTCCTCATGTGCGAAATAGCACCATGTCAATTGACAGAGCACACTGAGCCTTGCCAAAAGATTTTGAGTATATCAACAAGCGTGGATCCTTCAAGACAACATGTTCAAATGCTATTCTAGTCGTGGACTGAGGGCCTGTTTAGTTGGGAGTTGGAAGTTTGCGAAATTTTCTGTAGCAATTTTAAACCAAAGATTAGGAGGACCAAACATGATCTAATTATAAAACTAATTACATGGATAGACGAAAAATCGCGAGACGAATCTATTAAGCCTAATTAATCCGTTATTAGAGATTGTTTACTGTAGCACAACGTTGTCTAATCATGGCCTAATTAGGCTCATTAGATTCGTCTCTCGAAGTTACCCGGGGGTTATGGAATGGGTTTTGTCATTAACACACGTTTACTACTCCATGCATGTAAGATTTCTTTTGATGAATAGTGAAAATTCAAAAAAGTTTGAAAAGTTGAGGTAACTAAACAGGCCCTGACTGTGAACCACAAGCCATGCAAGTTGACATTTGACAAGCATATAGTATAGATTCCCTGTTCTAGTCGGCTCTAATTTCCCCATAGCGACAAGGCACAGTACGCGCCCAAATCCTACAGTTTCCTCATGGGATTAGAGGTCCGTACTGCTAGCATGTAGTAGTACCTAGAGAGCTTGTTGCTCAATTCATCACCAAAATTAAAAGCACAACAGCAACTAATCAATAGCTGCCGGAAGTCAATTTGTCCCCCAGTTCCCAATCAAGAGACAGTTCCCAATCGGGAGAGGCAGATATGAATTAGTGGAACGAACGAAGGGCATGAACAAAGGGGAGGGAAATTAAAGCAAGGAAGAAGCAGGGGAAGGGACGGAAATTGAGCTAAGATTACCTCGGGGAGGCGGAGAGCAGGACGAGCTTGGTGAAGAGGTCGGGCCTGGAGATGGAGGCGAGCGCGCCGATGACGGCGGAGACGGAGTGGCCGACGTAGATGCAGGACTGGACGCCGAGCTCCTGGAGGATGGCGAGGAGGTCGAGCGCGAAGCCCTCGAGCGTGGCGTAGCGGGCGAAGTCGAAGTAGTCCGGGTTGGTGGGGCCGGCGCCCATGGTGTCGAAGAGCACGACGCGGTAGTCGGCGACGAGGTGCGGCACCAGGTGCTTCCACACGGACTGGTCCGTGCCGAAGCCGTGCGCCAGCACGATCACCCCGCGCTTCCCCTCGCCCACCACCCGCAGGTTGTGCGCCTCCTCCACGATCCCCATGCCGCCGCCGGGATCCTCCTCTCCCCCGCTCGCTCGCTCGCTCTTCCTCACGGCGGGGAGCAGAGGAGGAGGGTCGTCAGAGAGATACGGGGAGCAGAGGAGCCGAGGACGGACGGGACAGTGGGAAACGGATGAATGGTGGGCGTTTTAAGGGCGGGGGGCGTGGACCGGATTCTGCCGGTCGGGGAGGGGAACGAACGCGGCGCCGCTGCCGCTGGGCTTCGGCGACACCGGGGCTCGGCGGGGACCGACGCTGACGGACGGGGCCGGCGGGGGCGGTGTGGTTTGGTGGGGACGGGACGGCGGTGGCGGGCGCAACCGCGGATTGCTGCCAGTTGGTTGGGCTTGCTCTGCTCTGCGGCTCTGCCTGCCCTGATCGGCCGGTTCCGCGTCAATTGGGGCCCTGTTTGGTTAATTAGAGTTCTAAAAGCGCTAAAGGGAATCTTTCTTGCATGGAGTACTAAATGAAGTCTATTTGCAAAACCCAGCCACGGATGAGTGTAACTTTTCGAGACGAATCTAATGAGCTACAGTAATCCATGATTTGCTACAGTAATGCTACAGTAACTATCCTCTAAACGTGCGGTCAAAGGCCTCATTAGATTCGTCTCGCGAATTAGCATAGGGGTTGTGGAGGTAGTTTTGTAAACTGCCTTTATTTAATACTCCTAATTAGTGGTCAAAGTTGTGAACAGTACCACTAATTTTTATAACTTCTCTGTCGGCAAGTTTTGCAGCTTGGTCCTCCAAGAGTTCGGGAAATGGCGGTTGGGTGGTTTTACATAGCCAAGGGCCCAGAAGGGAAGAGAGGATGCCAGGATGGTTCATTTGCAAGCAGCTGAGACAGATTAGTTGCTGCCAATCGCATCCATAATTGCTCTTGATCAGATCTGATCATGATCGCATCTCCCGTACTTTGACTTGAGGCTGGCGCATGCACCTTGCCGCTGCTTCTATAATGCTACAACTCCACAAACACCCCCGCCCCCTCCGGTAAAGCGGTAAAGCCCACGCCTCCTAGGATAGGGTACACATCGATGGCCCAAGGATAGCAACAAGTCACTCTTTCTGGTGTATCTTTTCGGCACGTACACAATGATTTTTGTACGAGAATATGTCTCTCTCTCTCTGAGCCAAACCTTTTTTTCTGCTTTTCAGGAAAGTTGTAGGAGGAGAAATAAAATCCCAATGAAATGCACCATGGCTCCACAAACTATTTTGAAATTCTCATTTAGGTCCATAAACTCTTAAAGCGATCATCTGGGTCCATTAACTTTTCAAGTGGTTCATTCTAAGTTCACTCGAAGTCTAGTCATGTACCTTAATTCACACTTATAGTGAACCATTTCAAAAGAATTTAAGGACCTAGATGATTACTTTCAAAGTTTATAGACCTAAATGAGAATATGAGAATAGTTTCAGGACCTACGGTGCATTAATTCACTTGGTTGGCAATGAGCAGGGAAATTTTGCCCTAACGCGAAAAGAATGTTAATTGGATACTCTCTTGGCTCTAACTTGGAGGCAAAAGTCAGAGAAAATATGGAGCAGGTTTCTGCTGACTTGGTGGGTTGGGTTGGGTCCAACTGCAAAACTTAGGTCCTTGTTGCAATTGCATCATTTGTTTTGTGCATGTACGAAAATTCACAAACCACTGCCTTGAGGGACTTGGTGGGTTGGGCGGGGACAAGTGCTCAGCTGTCTTTCGCTATCACGCCTTGTGCCTGTGCGAACGGTTTTGTGAACGTGATTAGCAAAAGGGAGGCCGGTCTGTACGCCGCCTGTGTGGTGTGGGGCCACGTGGATGGGCGAGGGCGACGTGTTCGTTCCTATACGGGGTCCGAAACTCCGAACACCTTGACTGCGACCTGTAATCGACACGCCGATATTTGTGCCATCGATCCTACCGCCATCCATGGTAGTAGGACGACGGCCGGGGGGCGTGGCGTGCGTGATCGAACTGTATGGTGACTTCACCCTTTGTCTTTTTGTCCGCCAGTTGGGCTATTGGTCATTGTTTACCAGAGATGCTGAAATTTCTTGTCGAAATGTCCTAATAAATAATTTTGTATACTTCTTTGACATAATTTAGGGAAAAAAAAGACTCTATATCTTTTCTTTATCGGCATTAAAAATATTTTTTTCCATGCTTCGTTGAGATAAACTCGTGTCGATATATCTTTTCTTTATCGGCAAAGCAGTTACTTTGGGTGTTGCCTCGTCACCAATTTTATGTTTGGCCCGTCTATTTGCTTAGCCAAACAAAGCTACAACAGCCGGCTTCAGCCTCCGAAACGGAGCCGTAAGGTGATGGGAAAGAAAACTCTAAAATAATTTGTATATAAATATTGTTATATAAGGGGTTGTTGGTAGATGGGGAGACAGAGTCTACTCGATTGCTAAAGTTTTCGCAATAGTCAAAAGGTTTTAAACAAAGGTAAATCGGCGAAAAGGACGTCGCCATACATGCCCGTTTACTCCATTCTCCCGTATTGATGTTACCATTGAAAAATGACGTTTGATCTGAGTTACTATTTGTGTAGCAAAAAAAAATGAGTACCGATAGCACATACTGCGTATTTTCTCACTTTTATGGTCATTTCTCCCCTTTTTGTCTTTTTAAAATTTAGGGCTTTGTTGACATATACGTTTCAAACTTTAAATTGTGGTTTGGAGAATATTTTTTTTAACTAAGAGAATATGCTCTTAAACATTCTTCTGAGCCAAGTACAAGCGTAACATTTCTCCAAAGAAAATGTGTAACGGACAGATAGCAGAGTGACAATGGATACCACTATAGGAGCAGAGGAATTTTGAATGTGGCAAGTTTTTCGACAGGTAGCTAGAGATAGGCCTGTTTGATAGTGATTCCACAAATAGTTTTTTTGTCTAGAAACATGAGGGTCCCTACCGAGCGAAAACTAATTCTTGGGAGGAACGGAAGATTCCCTATCAAACGCTTCAAGAATTCAGAGACAGAACTCGAAAGAAACCAGAAAAAAACATGCTTCTCAGGTAAATCAGAACCAAACCCTCACTATAAGCATTACTTCGAGAACCCAAATCTCTGCCAAACATGCTCATATTTGGATTTTGGGATTCGTATATATGGGTTTTGCTAAGATACTCCCAAACAACATTAAGGTAGCAGAATACCAAAAGACCTTGTGAAAGAGAGATTATTAGAAAATGTACGTGTTGTGATGAAGAACCCTATGTACGCCAAACGAGAGGTGTACAGTTGTTGCACGGCACCCTACTATTCTGAACGAGCACAGATTCGTCACTGACGGCACAAAAACGCAGCATCAAACAAAAAAGACCCCGTCTCCATCCACGGCTGACATCCAAAGGCATACGACGAGCTGATCATTGCGACCTGCGAGTATTTTTCTGATCGAGTGGATGACGCGCGAGGCGACGGGAACCTGATGGCCTTTTCCGTAGCCAGCGAAGGCAGCATCTTCTTCTCTGCTCAGAGTACACCTCACCTCAGATAAGCTAGCTTGCAGTTGCAGCCCCCCACTCGCTGGACACTTTGTCCTTCTTGATGTCTCCCTTGGTCCCAACTTGCTCCATTTTCTTTGCCTCACTTGCGTTGTCGTCTCCTGCCTTCCTTCTTTGATCTCAAGTGGAAGGTGAAGTCGACTTGACACAACTGTTGGCTTGGAAATGTGACGCGAGTAAAACAAAGCAACTTAGTTTGACTTGTTTAATGGAAGCCAGGTACACTGTTGGAACGAACTTTAGAAGCAAGCCCCTGCCTTCTAGTAGCTTTCTTGCCTCCTGTTCGCTCCTGGCCAGGTATGTGTTCTTGCAATATACGAAAGATCGTGATCTCTTTATTCACGAACTAGGAGTGTCCTCATATCGAACCTCCTCACCTTGTCATCTTGGGATGTATTGTAATAAAAAAAAAAATCCAAACTTTGATACTATCTCTATTTCAAATTGTAGGTTGTTTTAGTTTTTGTTTTAGGTCAAATATGTCTAACTCTGACTAACTTTATATAAAAGCATATTAACATATATATTTCACGGTCTACCTAGTGAAACTAGTTTGATGTTGTAGACATTTGCACATTTTTCCAAAAAGGACTTGCACATGCTGCTAGCTATAAACTTGGTCAAAACTAGAGAATTCAGACTTGCGACAAAACTAAAGCAATTTAAAATTTGTAACGAAGGGAGTAATGTATGTACATGACATCTAGAGCTTTTTCAAATAAAATAGATTTTTTAGCACAATGAAAGAACTATGATCAGCATATATATAACCATGGACAGAATGAGAAAAAAGGGGTATGAGCCATCATCATGACCCATGGATATATAGCAACTCTGTCACAATTTTTGGGCTAAAATTGGCTTGCCACACTTCAACTGTGGATAACCCATCCCTACAACTCTTGCAAAGCCACGCAAGATATTATAGTCTTCACAAAAAAAGAAGAGAATAATGAAGATGTAGCGACCAACCCAACTACGAAACTAAGTTGCCAAACTTGCTCAACATGCAAACATCTCTATGAACAAAATACTACAGCTGACAATGAGTAGACAAGCTTGCTCAATTTACAAACATCAAAGAAACAATCTATCCCGACCCCAAGGAGAGGTGGGCCCACACCGCATAGAGTTCTATAATTAGTCCCGTACGTTTTTATAAATTTGTGGTGCTCTACAGTACAGGGTGTGATATCACAGCCACTTGATCACGCCACTTTGCTTCTTTCTGTATAAGCTCCCAAACAAATCGCAGCTTGTCACTAGTGAGTTGGCTAATTTCCTGGGTGGCTAGTGGTGGAAGAGGGTAGCAACTTGATGGTATCTTAACAAAGTAACAAGAAGCAACAGGGAAAGCTGATAGGGACCAGCACCACTGAGCAACAGATATACTCAAGTGATTGGACACAGAAGATGATGCTGATCAGTTCATCATGCGATGCTAAGGTTTGACAAGATTATTTAGTGTTCGTGGAGTATCTTTTGTTTTTTAATTGGATAATTCCTCTTTGCTCCCTCAACTTACTTTGGTTTTCCAAAATAACCCTTCTCTAATAATTCGGATTTAATGAAATTTAGACTTCGTACCTATGTTAGAAAAAATGCTTTGAGAAATTTTCATAACTATTTGCTTGGATTGGAAGCACCTAAACATCATTTTAACCCCAGAAATAAGGATTATGTGCAAATGGTCTTGAGAAGACAGTGAAAATATTTATAGTAGTTTATGATGTCTACCATTTTATTGCACAAAATTTCAACTTAAAACCTAAAGTCTATATTAAAAAAAGGGCAGATATAATTGATATTAAAGCAACCCGTTTTAGTTGCTAAATAAATGGTAAAAGGAAGAGAAAATGTTCAAGGAGTTATCCAGACAACTTTAAATTTTTGGAGGAGCAACATGTTATTGTTTTCTTTTTTATTGTGCAAGCGCCAACCAAACAAGAAGGATCCAATCTGAGTATCTGACCCAGTTGTTGGGAGATCGTAAGCACGCCCCCAGATAGTTGGTCCCTCTTTTGTTAAAAAAAATATAGTTTTGCTCCCTCCTAGTTAATCTAATTTTGTTCTATCCAATCAAACTGGAAACCTCAGATCTCATCTAATCGCAGGCCATTATATTTGGGGTCAATTAAGAACCCATAAGTTCCAGCGCGAATTTCAGTAAGGCGCCTGGACCAGACACACAGGATCGGAACTGAGCTGGCAGCAGTTAACCCCGAACATGCAGGAGATAAACATAGCAGATTGGTGGTCCTTGGCCCGGAAAAGTATCTAGAAGGAGTAGAGAAAGAGCTTCGATTCCTTGATGGTGACCACAGCTTGGCACATCTGGTTGGAACGAAATGCACGAGTATTCAACGGACGAACGACCACGGCGGCAACCCTCTCAACAGATGTTCTGAACTTTATAGTGGCTTGCTCTCAAGCCGGGTTTAGGCCGTTTCTTTTGCTTGCTAGCCGCTTAGGTCGCGCAATTAGCACAAATGTAACTCTACCGTAGTTCTTTCTTCTCGGGCCTGGCACGAGTCATCTTTTGCGATGACACACGTGTTTGGTTTTGCACTCTTTGTACTATTTCTCCCCCTCTTAATGAAAAACGTGCTAAGGCACGGTCGCGAAAAAAGACACACAGGAACTTACTGCTATTCTGTTCAAAAAACAGAAATTACTACTATTTGATTACTAGATCTTTTACGTTTTAATAAATTCTATGTATCTGGTTTTCCTTCTTTCACCTTTTGCATGTCCTCATTTTCTCTTCTTCTTGACAGCAGCAGATCAGGCAAAACTTCTGACTAGTGTAGTTCAATCAAGCATAACAGAGAGTAGCGTGGCGTGGCTGTACAGAGATGCGAATATCAACCGGTGATCGTCTATATGGTCCACAACTCCACAAGCATATGCATGGTGCCACGATTTCAGTTTCTTTTATGGGCCTCATCTCGATCTGCAGCATCTTTGTGGACAAGTGGACGTTCGTGATAAACGAGCTTGTATGAATATGAACTCCAAGGCGCCTTGGTTTGACAGCTTGGACTTGGAGTCAACTGTTGCGCGATTTGCTGCAGTTTCCAGTTAATTCATGTTCAAATTTATAATTCCTTGCGAATCTCAATTCTTGTCCACCCTTGAGGCCTTGGGGTTTGAGCAGTTGGAAGTTGCAAACAGTAGTAAAAGGAGGTGCTCACACAGTGCATGTGACCAACTAGTAGCAACTAGGGCATTATGAATGTTACGGTAGTTTGCTGAATTTCCATTTGTAGTTTACATTGTTGACTTGTTTTCCCCTCCCTAATTTGGCTCCGTATGGGCTTGTTCCTAGGGATTTTTTTTAATGGAAGGCCGAATATGATCTACTACCTAAAGCCCATAAAAGGATCCAGCCTGTAATCGTAGTACTGGGCCAGCCCACAAATAATCTGGAATCTTGAGGTAGCCCAATTACTAAAGCAAAACGAACGGGAGTCTTTCTATTTCAGTTTGCCTCTTCCATTAAGGATCAAGTATGCATCAGTTGGAAATAACAGCAATTTTGAGGGTTAAAAAAAATAGCATAAGTTAAAAAAATTCAAGGAAGAATGATGCTCTTTAGCCTATGCCGGTGAAGCTTGTTAGCTATTAGATGACATTCATGATGAATAGCTTCACAACGCTTTGTTTCCATGGCATAAATAATCAGTTGTTCTCCGTCTGTTTGCCGAGTGTTTGCCTGTGCAGTCGTCTATATGATTTTTTCATACAGACTTGGAATTGAGATTTGGAGCTATATGTTGCATGAGTATCATAGAGATGTAGAGCGGTTTGTGAGTACACTTGTAATCTTTGTATTGCAGAGTGCTTGTAACATTAGAATGTACTCAGCTACAATTTAATATAATTCTTCTTTTGGCTAACAAAAATAATCTTGTACCCGGCATGATAGATTGATTCATCGTCCATGTTTTTCAAAGAAATAGCAGCGTGCAACGGGAATGAATGGCTTTTCGAGTGTGTGGATGCACTAGGGGGTCATAGACCCCTCGTGCTCTCAAATATAACATTATACATTGGCATTTGGATAGACAATGTGTATTGGACAAAGATGTGATTTGAGAAATATGTTGATAGGTACTCTCTCCGTTAAAAAAAAAGGCATTCTAGAAATTCTAGAATATATCAACAGTGAGGTAAATTTACATTTATTGCCCATAATTATTAGTCATATTTGGCACGAATTGATTGTTGCATGTATGTACATACTAAATATAGTAAAACGGCTTTTTTGGACAAAATTTAAATCCTACAGTGACTTCTGTTGTGAGACGGGGGAGTATGGGTTTGGATTACGTAAGGTGACGTTTGGGTAGCGAGTGAGATAGGGAAAATAATACAGCTGAGATATGAAGAGCTGGGTTAAGGATTGGAAAATGCGATTTGAAACCCAATCCATTGTTTGTCATAGCAGGGTTAGGGTTTGGATTTGAAGTGACCCCTACATGCAAAAAAAAAAAAGGGATTGCTGTTTTTTTTTACACCAAGAGAAGAGACACAAAGCACCAGAGCACCTCCGCGGCCTGGCCTACTCACCTTATCCATTCACAAGCGCTTGCAGCCAAGAAGAATCTCGATTCCACGAGGCATGTCTAGTAGCCTAGGCACCTAGCATAGCGCCGCATCCCCGGCAAGGGTCCCGCACGGGCGCAAGTGAGCACGGTGGAAGCCGTGGTAGCATGAGCTCCGGCAGGCGTGCCCGGGCCATAGCACGGCCGGGACTTGCGACCTCCGTCAGGACACGCTTTAGCTCGAGTGAATCTCTGGCTAGGCGAGCTATGTCTCTGGCAGCTCGGGTGTTGAGACAAGATTTCCATGATTTCCGATTCTACAATGTATCCCTTTCCCCACTCGTTTGAATAAGAACATTGAGATACGTGGTCATCATTTTCCATTTCCGATTCTTCGGCGTACCTCTTTCCCGATTCTATACTGTATTACTTTCTCACTATCTAAACTCGTTGTGCTAAGATCACAGGGATGTGTTTTAACCCATTCCATGTTTGGTTTAATTGGGTTTGGCTTTGGGTATAATATTTTTTAACCAAAATGCCCTTTATAGAAGCAACAGAATCATATAACCTTTTCTGTCTCCACCATAACCCGCCCCCAGGAAAGAAATGGTGGGAAATGAGGCCTCATGTCCCTCTTCCAAACCCCTCTAATTTCTCAAACCTATATCCGACCATTGGATTAGATTTTAATTCTCTCGTCATCTCCCGTTCCCGCCCCCATATCCCATAATCCAAGAGATAATGAATTAGCCCTTGCATCGCATAAAATATGTGAGATACAATTTGTTTTTGTCATGTCCCACTTGACATTTTTGCATTGCTATGATTGATTCATTGGCGACAAATGAGAAAGGTGGTAAGTGTAAACTTTTAGAAGAATGGTAAGTTTTTTTCTCAACCATCTTCACTACCAGAGTACCCCCTCTGTAGCTATACCATATTTAGAGTTAGATACATTTTATTTCGTCTCTATAGCTTTGTAGGCACGCTTTCAAAAAACGTGTTTGGAGCGTCTTCGTATGGACCGTGTCAGACTTTGCAGAGACGAATTCTTTAAGCGTGTCTATAAAAGAAAACAATGTTTTATAGACACATTTGATGCATGTCTACACATTGATACAATTGTATAGACACATATATATAACGTGCTTATATTGTTGTAATTACATAGTATAGTAACGCTTCATTGTGTGTTAAAAACTATTGTGACAATCTTCTAGATACATTTATAAAACATGTTTACTAATTTATAAAAATAAAAAAAAATCAGACTTAAGGAGACCTATACACAATTTTTCATGTGAAATATGTTTGTGTAGTGTGCAGGATTCAAACCCAAGATCTCTTGCCTCAAACATAGATTCCTTACCATCTCACCTAGACCACGAATGTGACTTACATGAGACATGTTTTCCTTTTAAGCTCACCCATGAGGAACCCTTTAGTATACTTATTTGATACGCTTTATGATGTGCCTACATGCTAGTATCACTTTGAAACGTTTTTAAAATCATGTCAAAAAGCATCTTTACGTGATTATAGACACTGTCTGATACGCTTCGCAATGTGTGTTGACTATAATGACACTTTAAAGCGTGTCTAACTATATGTCATTTTGCGATGCTTTCAATAGCGTGAAAAAATTGTGTTTATAAGACTAATAACGTTGTAAGCGTGTCTTATATCGTGACATCTTGACATGTCATTGAAATCGTGTCAAAAGCGTGTTTATGCACCAGTGTAGAGACGCTTTCCACCAGCGTTTTATAACATAGCAATAGGGGGTGTTTTATAGTAGTGCTTTCTTACTCATTACAGTCCTTGAGGCAAATCTTTCAACATTTGAAAAAATGAGAAAGGTGGCGAGTCTTGAAATTTAAAAAAGAATGGTAAGTCGTTTGTGTTGAACTTTTGTTTTTTCTTCTGGTTTTCCAAAGAAAAGTGCAGACCTGACAGACAAGCGTATCCACGACATCATCTTCTCTCTTTTTTCCCAACAAAACATTGTGATTAGTCCTTTCATACAGCGGGCCCGGTTTCGACGGGCTCGCAGAGGGAGCCCGGCGGCCTCTCGTAGTGGATGGTGGATGGCACCGGCGGCCCAGCGCGACCTCGAGCGGTGGCGTCTTTTCGGGAAAATGGCCGTTCGTACAACTTTGGCTTTCGTTGATTCGGTATTCCCCATTGGCCAGTGGTCGACTCCTATTCTTACGCACTCGCTCCAAGCGCAGGTTAGCAGTTGCCATTTTCTTTTTTTGCACACAGAGCAACAGCTGCTAAAACAGGGGCTGTTTGGAGGCCGCTGCTAATGCTAGTGCTAGTTACTGTTTATAACTTTGATCACTAATTAGAGATATTAAATAAAGACAGTTTACAAAACCAGCTCCACAACCCCTGCGCTAATTCGCGAGACGAATCTAATAAGTCCTTTGACCGTATGAACAGAGGATGGTTACTGTAGCGTCAATGTAGCTAATTATGGATTAATTAGGATCATTAGATTCGTCTCGAAAAGTTGCATCCATCTATGAAGAGATTGTTGCAAATAGACTTTATTTAGTACTCCATACATACAAGATTCCTATTAGTGCTAGTGCTACAGAACCAAACAGCGTCTCAGGCATGAAGGGGGCAAGCAAGCTGAACGCCTGCGAATTTTACAGCAGCACCGGCCTGTTGGTTGGGGACTTGGGTCGCTGTAGGTGCCGTTGCAGCTCGCATCACGCGAAGATTCCCAATCCCCCATCCATCCACCAAGTCACCAACATCATCATCCTTTAGGGCGTGTTTAGATCACGCTATCAACTTTTGAAACTTCACTATTCATCAAAGGGATTCTTACATGCATGAAGTATTAGACGTGTGTTAATGACAAAACCCATTCCATAACCCCGGTAACTTTGCGAGACGAATCTAATGAGCCTAATTAGGTCATGATTAGACAACGTCATACTACAGTAAACAATCTCTAATGACAGATTAATTAGGCTTAATAGATTCGTCTC
>CM014278.1:96253343-96277199 GCA_004135705.1 Alloteropsis semialata | reverse complement strand
GGTTTACTCGTAAACTGCAGCAATGGCTCTATTTTTAGAGGTAGGGTATATATACCCCTTCACCCCTCCTACTCATTTCTTTTGACTCTTCCTCAGCAAACCTGAGACAAAGCTTCTTCCTCCACCTTTTGCTCCTTTCCCTCTCCACTCTGGAGCTAATCTTGCAAGATTTGAAGTGGGGATTTGAGAGTTCTTGGTGAAAGCCTTGAGTGAGCTCCATTTCCATCTCTTGAGCTTTGGTAGCACCTTCAAGCATCGTCCTCGGATTTGTTACTGTTGGAGCTTGCTCCTAGACGGTTAGGCGTCGCCGTGGAGCACACAAACTTCGTGTGGTTGTGCCCCGGATGTTTGTATTGCCCATCCTCGTGGATGATATCATAGTAAGTAACTCAATCCTCCTTTGTGGTTGATTAAGAGAGGAAAGGGTTAGTGGATAACCCGGCTCTTTGTGGGCACCTGAATGGAGACGTAGCTTTCTTAGTGGGAGTGAACTTTGGGAATAACTCTTGTGTCAATTTGTGTTCATGTGTTCTTCGTGTTCATACTTGACTATTGTGTTCTTCACTCGATCTACTTGTTTAGAGCTATTTGAGTGTCGGTGCCCCACGGATCTACAAGTATACATCCTCCCAAGACTGTGATAACTCTTAGATTTAAATTTCATTGGCTAGTTTTTGAATTAAATTCAAGTCAACGTTTCTGACTCAGTTGAGCCAGGTCCAGGCCAAGTGACACTCAGGTCACCTGGGTTTGAGCTGGCTGAGCCAGGTCATGTATTTTTAATCTGCTGCTTTAGATTGAATTCTTCAGAAATGCCTATTCACTCCCCTCTAGGCGACGTCAAGAACATTTCAAGTCTAGAGTTTAGTGAGGTTTTCATACCTCTTTGCTATCGGTGCTTGCACGCACCATGTGTTATAAATTCAGGGCATTATAGTCTTGCGAGACCCTCCGATAAAGCTTTGTAGAGCGGCTACTTGTGCTTGTGCAAGGGAGGAGAGGCCCTTGGCGGTTTGCCGAAGCTCTACCATAGTGAAGACGATGGAGGTGACTGGCGTGAGGCCAAGCGGAGACCCACTCGTGTTGTGGGTAGTCCCGTTGGCTATCACGGAGTTTGCCCGCCACTGGAGCATTGCTGTAAGAAAGGGGCTCCAACGAGGACTAGGGGGGAAGTTCGCTAACTTCCCGATACCTCGAAAAAATCGCCATGCCAAGAGTATGCGTTCTCTGCCATTTATACTTCTGTATTTTCATTGTGCCCTTTACATTCTGCATTTACCTTTTCTAGAATTGCTTTGTGTAGTTGATAGGATTGGAACCTAGGGTGCAAAGCTCTTTTACAATAGTGATAGCATCACGTAGAAAAACCTAGTGCACATCTAGATAGAAATTGGAATAGGTTTTTATATATGCTTGGAGCCTTAGTTTTTGGGACACCTAATTCACCCCCTCCCCCCTCTTAGGGTGTCACAATCCCATCAGTCGTTTTTAAATTAGTTAATAATCTAGTTTAGTTTGGTCATGAACTTCTTAATTTAGTTTGTTTAGTTGATTATGTTGTAGCTTTAAGTTGATGAAATGTAGAGCTGCTAGTGTGTTTAATTCATTTTATGATATGATCTAGTTTTTTTAGTTGATGAAGTGTATCCTTGCTAGCTTGCTTAATTTAGTTGATGAAATCCTCTATGTTCATGGGGTTTATATGTTTGGTTCATATATATGCATGATGTTCTTTAACCAGTGTAATACTCAAAGAACAACTAGATTAAACCACAAGGCAGGATCGGACATAGAACGATGCTGTAAGATAAATATTGCTTAAATCGGACCAAGACCAATGCTCAAAGCCGTCGAAGAAGTAGAATTGATTCACATGGCGTAGATCTAAACCAATCTAGCAACTCCAACAAACCGCAAAGACTACCTTTAGTAACCAAGATTACTCTAGCTCCGACGTAGGGAATCTAGACCAATCTTGATACCTAGCTCCGACGTAGGGAATCTAGGCTTAAAGTATAGTCCGATAAACGATAATCTGTTGAATAATCAATATTGATCTAGCTCCGACGTAGGGAATCTATATCAATCTTGATTATCCAGAGATAAATCGGTTGAACAGTATAAACGAGAAAGGGCGATGCGCCTCAATTCAAAGCCTATACTAGTTCGATAAATTGACTAACTTACTGGTAAGCCGGAGATCAGAACTGATGCAGCCCGTCCACCAATGAGCTTCGTCGGTAACTACTACTAGGGTTTTGGCGTGCAAGCCGGGTTGTATTGATTGTGAGAATAGTTCTTTACAATGGACGAGGGTTCAAATTTATACCCTGGTCATGGAGAGTCCTGATTGGACCAGACTAACTAAATAAAGTAAACTAAGCTTAAGATAGAACGGGACTCTCATACGCCTTCTGAAAAGGAAATAGTCCCCGAATCTGACACGCTTCCTTCTTAGCCGACGCGCCTTTCCTCTTGAACTCGTCATCAAGTCTGATTCCTGCTTCATCGGACCCCTCTTCAGCATCGGCTCCCTTCTTTGTCACCTTCGGCCTTGACCAGTCAACGGGTCCACTGTGCAGTCTCAACCTCACCACGTCATCATCTGACTCAGCATGTCAGGTGCGAAAATCCGGTGTCAACAGCAGTCTCAACCTCACCATGTCATCATCTGACTCAGCATGCCAGGTGCGAAAATCCGGTGTCAACACTTTTCCTTGTCAGCATGTTCAGCATCCATTGTTTGTTGCAGCTGTCCAAATGCTTCCATCAGCTCCGCATGTTCCCTATGTAGTGCGTCCTCAGCACGTGCATCTCCCTGGTACTCCTTATTCAGTAGTTGTCTTCTAGTTGGGTACACTGCCATGTATCCATTACCATGCATATTGCTGGATGATCTGCATCGTGTGACTTCCTTGTATGCTCTCTGGAAAATCTGGTTCTTCTCCTTCTGTGACACAAAATTATCATCTGCCTTTGATACCCTGTCCGAAATTAGGTTGTCTGCTTTGTCCTACCATAGATAAGGCACAGAAGAAGGAGTTAATTGAAGATGTAATTCAAGATGTCGTTTTTGCATTAATTACAAAGGTATGTACAGATTAATTAGGGACTCACATAGACATCCTGGGATGCTTGGTTTGTTCAAACCCCATCGATGGTGTGCGTAATGAAACAAAGTTCCAAATCATTGGGCTCCTCTCCTGTTTCTGGGTCTCTCTGATTTGACTAGAAATTAACAAATTAATATTTCATCCTGACAAAATACATGTACATGTGCTTCTGAATTTATTACCTTCTCATAGCTTAACTGAGCAAAAGCCTTTGAGCCTGTACTATGTTTTGTCTTTTTACGTTGTCGGTTATCAGAAGTTTTGCCGCTTTTGTTCTGGACAATATAATGTGGTGATAGATTTCAAGACATAGCCTTTCCTACATAAATTGAAATGGCAAGAGGAGAATGCATGTCATCAAACCTTGAATGTGGTAGTCCCAAAATACTTCACCAAATAGTGCCATTCAACAATGTTTAAATCATCCGGCTTATTCATCATTCTCTCTTCATAGTTGGCATATGCCTTGTTGTTGGTATTTCTTAGCGTCACCACTTAGATTAGTGATGGCACTAGAGATGCCTTATCATAAATCTAAACATTACAGTGATTCTGCAAGCGCAGAGAAGTACGTTATAGCATTTCATCCGGTAGTATTCCAGTGTATCGTTATTTGTTTATCCACAGGAAAAGCGTTTAGTTAAAGATAGGTGTCATCAAATGTATTTACTGACAACAACAATAATCCACCATAATCTAGATAGGGGTAAAGGATATGGAAATGAAAGGGGTAATGTGACACACAGAAGTTCATTGCTCATCAATATGGTAGTCTTAGTTAATCATAGAACATTAGTAAAGATTACAAAGGGTTCATTAGCATCATACAAATGGGACTTGGATATACTACAATACCCTATACAAGCTCATTCAATGATCATATGCAAGAGGACATATCGAGGTATCCAGTGGTTCCCTCATCAAGGGACGACAGTAGGACGTCTTATCATAAAGGCCTAATATCCTCCCGAACGTGGAGGATTACAAAGGACGGACAGGGCTGTCACCACCTGCTGCCTACCTCTACTAATCTGTGGGGCAGCGATACCCTCAACGGTACTCCATAATCCAAACACCATGTTTGCAATATGAAATACAACTCTATCTATCGCGCTAATAAATAGAGCAACCATAAGGCACATTGAGCCAATGTCATAGCATATATTCACTTGAACAAGGTGCAAGACATAAGTAGTACATACTAAGTAGATAAAGTATAAATTAGGCATACAACATAAGTATGAAGATACTTCCATTAAGCCCAGAGTATTACAAGTAAGTAAGAGAATACAAGAACTGAACTCTAGAACTTACCAAGACTCCTCCGGAAGTCCTTCAAAAGATCTACTACTAGAACTATCACTACTAAGACTAAGACTAAGCTTGTAGCAAAGGAAAGCTCTTCTTCTGGTGTGTACTGAGTACGACGCCCTTTGCAGGTATTTATAACATCCATAGGCGGTGGAGGATCAGGCAGAGGCAGTTGAGGTCGTTTGGCTATGGGCCCAGGTTGGTCGAAGTGGGCAGGTCGGCCGACCCTTGGATCCACCGTCTTGAGCATTGCACGGTTGAGATGTACTCCCGAAGGCGGTTTACAGGTACTGGTCAAAGGAAGGCCGAGTCGAGCGCACGGGGAGGTCGGCCGACCTAGGGAGGTCGGCCGACCCTTCACAACTGCATCTCGGGCCCACCTTTCTTTAGGAGACTGTCCTGTGGGTCCTGAGGTCGGTTCCAGGTGAGTATTGTCGATTTGAGTGCATGAAGCTCTGGTTATGGGCCCTTCAATCCATGGGATTGACACGTGGCTCATCTTTCACCATTGACTTCAACCGACCATGATTCAGCGTCCACGATCATCTCTTAGTGTGCTTCTTTGCCTGCTGGAAAGTTGGGGTTGACTGGGTGCCAGGCCAGGTCGCCCGACCTAGCCAGGTTGGCCAACCTGGGCCTGAGCCCATTTTCGTCCATCTTTTGCACTGTGGTCCCTGTACTAAAATATATTCTGGATATGCATGCTACAACATTATTTGAATACTAATGTCTAAGTTATGTTTGATCTTTATTAGTTTTCTGAGCCTATTGACGGTCGAATTTTCATTATAAGGACCGTCAACAACTCCCCCAAGCTTACCCTTTGCTCGTCCCGAGCAAAGACTAAGTCTTTTAGGCTCAGTGGACCAGGAGTTGCTTCCTCATTACTCCTCAAAAGTACCAGTGGTTCAGCAAGATATTCTACCAAGAATTGAATAAGCTGGTAAAATAAACTTCCCTTATTACCTTGGCCTTTATTTGTTAAGGGATATGTTGATGGTAAGCCGATGACAAAAATGCTTGTTGATGTTGGAGCTGCTGTGAATTTGATGCCATATACTACATATCGGAAGCTTGGTAAAGGCCCTGATGATTTGATCAAGACCGATATGATGCTTAAGGACTTTGGTGGAAATCCATTGCCAGCTCGAAGGGCATTGAATGTTGAATTGACTATCGGAAACAAGACATTGCCTACTACTTTCTTCATCATCGACAGCAAAGGGTCTTACAGTTTGCTCCTTGGGCATGATTGGATTCATGCTAATTATTGTGTGCCATCTACCATGCATCAATGTCATATTCAATTGCTGAGGTGGCAAATGTTGACATGGCGAGGTGTAACCAGTTCATGACGATTCGTTTCGTCACGATAGCTCTTTTCCATTGTTGATGGCCATTTACTCCATGACGAAACCAGAACGCAACCTGTGACGGTTCGTAACAGGTCTACCAAATGTATGACGCAAGATACATGACGGCTATTTCGATCGTCATAGCAAGTACACCGTGACGCATTTGACAGTTTGGGAGTTTGAAAGAATAGAGTGTTTGTCGGGCAAAGTCTGGGAAGGCAAATTTCTTCAAGTGTTCGATGATGGGATAAAGCCGATCCAAGCAGTCGGCTCTGAAAGTTTGTATTAATGGAGGAGTTTTGAGGGTAAACTTGGTCAAGGGTTTATGTCGGCCGATGAGTTAGAGGAAGTAGATATAGGTTTAGGAGATAGACCTCGGCCGACATATGTTAGTGCTAAATTGGATCCTGAGTTTAAACAAGAATTAATAAAGTTATTGAAAGAGTATCGCAATTGTTTTGCTTGGGAATACTATGAAATGCCAGGTTTGAGCCGATATATTGTTGAACATCGGCTCCCGATCAAACCAGGGTATCGGCCTTTTAAAGAAGCACCGAGATGATTTAGACCAGAATTAGATAAAGAAATAAAAGCCAAAATAACTCGGTTATATGAAGCTAAGTTTATTCAACCTTGTGGATATGCTGAGTGGATATCTAACATCGTTCCTGTTTTCAAGAAAAATGGGAAACTGCGAGTTTGTGTGGATTTCAGGAATCTTAATAAAGCAACTCCGATGGATGGTTATCCGATGCCGATTGCTGATATGTTAGTCGATGCAGCTTCAGGGCTATCGGTTTTTTGTACCGATTAGCCTACTATGGGGGGTCCCAAGGTAGTGATTTATGCGGTGGGGGATCGTAAGACCTAAAGCATGAAGGTAAACGCGGGACACAAGACATGATTTAGACAGGTTCGGGCCGCCAAGACAGCGCACCCTATCCTGTTTGGAGTATTGTATATTGCGCCCTGCGTTGGGTTGTTTTCGATGCCCATCTAGGTACCCCGGTCCTCCTTTATATAGTCCAGGGGACGGGTTCCTATTCGGCTACAAGGTAGGAGTCCTAGTACAATTACACAGTATGAGTCCTAGTAGGATTACAGGGGAATTCTAATAGGAGTCTGCGTTCTTCCTTCCTTGCGAATACTTGGGATTCTATCCCCAACAAGGCCCCGAGCGCTTCATAGCCGTATGCAGCAGTCTTTGAGTACATTTTCGGTCCTCGCCGAGTAGTTTTGGTGCTCTTCGAGTACTTTGCTGGCTGAATCTTCAAAGTTCCTCAAAGCTTCCATGAGGGTATGGTGTGCTTAAAGTCTTCACGTGCGCCGAGATGTTTCCAACAAATTGAGCATCAGCCGAGTTGACAAAAGTGATCCGTCATGCCAAGCATCATTCCTTGTAGTGTTAGGTGCTTTGCCATATGGACAAATAGATGGAATTAGAAGATGCTATCCTTAGTTAGATGGTGCCGCAAAGGAAGAAATTCATGAATTTGACGTGTTTTTACACACGCGCACATGCATGTTAATGTATCCAATCTCTAGACCCCTTTGTTGGATAATCCTATATTGCCACTAAATAAATGGGATAATCTACAGGCAGATGCATACAAGGAAAATAAAAGACAGAATGACCAATTCATTAGAGTCGGGTTATGAATATTTTTTGAAACACCAATACAGACACATACGCTCACACACATATGCACACTCACCCCATGAAAACACGCACGTAAACCCTACCTTATGAGCACCTCCGAAAGATTTGGCCTACTGTTCCGATATTGAGATTGACGAAGTCACCACAGACGCCTCGCGATGCGACACCCGTGCCGAGTTAGGAACTCGAACCCACCGGACAAATTCCATCACAAGGAACCTAAGTAACTAAGCTACGCTTAATTCACGGTATAAAGATTTTTTTAGTGCAAATAGTATCCCACCAAATTTGTTAACAAAGAAACCGGTCAGCCACGGTTTGTAGCAAACGTAGATAACCTTAGAAATCCAAAAAGGAAAAAAAATATACACTGTTATGATGATCTATTGGTCTGTGTTATCAAAAAAAGTCCTTAAATGGATAAATAGTAGCTAATTTTAGAATAAAAAATCAGTAAATTAGCACCAAAGTATCCATGTATTTAATAGTTAAATTTGAAATAAAAATAAAATTAGCACTTAACCAAAGAGTACATATTGAATATGATTAGTAAATAGATAAATTAAAAATTTAAAAAAATATAAATTAGCAATTAACTCAAGAGTCTATATCAAACATAATAAATAAATAGCTAAATTCAGAATAAAAATAAGGAATCTAATAATTGTTTTGTGTATGAATTTGGAAGAAATGTATAGCTAAATAAAAAGTATGTACCAAATACAATTAACAAATAACTAAATGGATACAAACTAACTAAACACAATATTATATATCTTTTTATTAGTATGGTAATTAAAAAGTATTATATATTTTTTATTAGCATGAATTAAATATAATTACTAAAAAATTAAATGGATACAAATAAATCTTAGTTTTGACATAGGACCTGAAATTACTATGCTAATAAAAAATAATATATAATATTGATTTTATAAGATAATATTAATCATTCAGATTATTCGAATGAGTTTGTTAAATTTGATTAATGAGAGATAATTAGTAGTATTATATGAATTTAGAAGAAGATAGAAAAATAAAAATTATATGCAAAACACAAATAAATATAATAAAAGAAAAAAATGAAAAATGGTATTTTATTTCATTTATTTTTGAATAATTTTACTTATACAAATACTAGAAGCACAACAATTATAGAACGACTATAGAGTCATGTCATAGCAACTACGTGATCCCATTAGAATTGTGCATGCAAGGCCGAGTATGATGCTAACATGGCAAACAAGGCATGGTGATAAACCACTAGCAACAATGACAAGTAAAAATATGGTGATGTGTTGCTATGTAGTATTATGATTAGTGGACCAATAAGATCTGAAGAATTTAGGATAAAATAAATGATAGATGATGCAATTACGTGCAGAGTTCTAACAAGATCCAGAACAAAACAACATGGAAATCGAGACTTGACCTGCACATCTATCCGTAGCAAGGTGAAGATTGTGTTCAAAAAGAGGAAAAAAAAACATGCATGGTAAAGTGTCAAGTGTTAGTAATACATCTTCAATGATCGCGGCATAGCGGGTAAAACCCATTGTAAGCAGACATAGGAGACAGAGGATGAGTTCAAAGAAGAAGGCTATACCATGCCAACTACAATAATGAATATATAAAAAATTCATTGCAGAAGCATGCATAGAATAAAAATGGTGAAAAAATATAGATGGCACCTTAATTTGATCCATCTAGAAAAATAAATAAATGACACCATTAGAAACAAAACTATATGCATTTGTTTTTAAAATTTGAACAAAAGTTTAACATCTGATGGAAGACAAACGTGAAAGACGAGGACTTACATCCTTCAAATATAAGTGCTTTGAGTAACTAATAGAGTAGAAGGAAGATGAGAAAAATACGCGATGGAGATAGAGACAAATCCAAATGAAGAGACGACACATAGTGAGGGCTGATAACTCAACAAGCATGCATGGGGCTATAGCAATTGGATATTGGGGGAGCAAAATAAAAAGAAATGGTAATGGTACGCACTAAGCCAATAACCTAGATCTCAAACTCAAACTCAAAATTAAATGAAACTAAAAATTGAATGGTAATAGTATGCATGGGACAAAAACAAAAAATGATGCATCTATTGCCCATTAAGATTTCAAATTCAAACTTAGAGTTAAATTCTAACTATTACCGAAAATGGTATGTACTAAACCAATAACATATATCTCCCCGTAAACATGAAAATATAATTTATCAACATCACTACAACTTTCAACCAAAAATGTGCATCGCCAGTTATAAATTTTTTTAAAAATAGTCAGGTTAAAATTATATTAAAAATAAAAAAATTATATAAGTTATTTCCTTCTCACTTGAACTCATGTTCCAAAAAACTACTCTGAGTTTATAGGACAAAATAATTACAATGACACGACTAAACAAAACTGTTTTCATCTGTTAATTTGAACTCAAAATTTGTTTGTTAAGAAAACAATCACTAGCTTCCCGCGCTATTTGCGCGGGCCACCTTGGTAGTTCTGAGAAACATGAAAGGAAAAAATACATAGGGAAATCACAACGCACTGAATCCCAACACATGGAGACGCCAGAGCATACCAATTAATGGAAGGAAATAAATGAATCAATAAATTGAACAAACCTATGTTGAAAAAAATGAATTGAACAACTAGCGAATAACGAATCGATGATTGCCTAGATCCTTTCTACATGAACTGATCGACACGATATTGGTCATCAGTCAATTAACATCTTGCGCTTCTTGATCGGCAATGGACTCTGCACCTCCCCCTCCTCGGCCCACCGCTTCATCCCGGCGGCGCTCTCCGGCGGAGGCGCCAGGTTGAGGTCAAAGTCCCTCACGGTGATGCCCGACGACCCCGTCCAGGACGCCGACGCGGATGCCGAGACGGACACCGACATGCCGTCGAAGTAGTGGCAGCGCTTGTGGCCGCCGAGAGCCTGGCCCGTGGCGAAGCCCCTCCGGCAGATGGTGCACCGGTGCGGCCCGCCCGAGGACGCCGTCTCATCCAAGCCGCCCGTGGACGCCGCCGCCTGCGCGGCCGCCGCCACGGCAAGGGCGGCGGCGTGCTGCTCCTCCGTGGGCGGCTTCCGATGGCTGGACTTGTGGCCGCCGAGCGCCTGGTACGACGCGAAGGCCTTCCCGCACACCGCGCACCGGAACCGGAGCTCCTCCTGCGCCGGCGCGGCTGGGGGCGGCGGGCACCATTTGGTCGTCTGGTTGTGCTCCTCCTTCCCGAGCCCAAACTTCCGTGTGCCGGCGAGCGCGGCTAGGCAGATGGCGAGGTAGTCCTCCTTCCTGAGCGCCGGCGCCCGCACCGACACCGGGAGCGCGAGGGAGAGCGCCGTCGGGTCAACGAGAGCTTCCAAGCCGGCAACCATGGCTAGCGGCGCGGCGGTAGCTGGTCAAAGAAACAGGCGGCGTCTTTGGACTTTTAGCTCGATCTTGCGTTCAGCCGGCGATGTGTTCGAGATCGAGCTGCAATTGTTGAAGGAGGATGTGGGTCGTCTGAATATATATAGGGACATGCAGGCTCGTGTAGGAGGTGAGCTAGAAACCTAGAGAACGAGAGATGGTGTGCGATGATTTGTCTGATGGACCAGATGAATAAACAAGCCATGCGCGCGTGCAGTGAGTCAAACAACATGAGGGCGGTTTGGCCGTTGCTGCGTTGGTTCGCGGCGCAGGCAAGTTGCCAATAGGATTAGAATATGCATGGACCGATGGACGTGTGTAGGGAATGGATCTAGTGAACCGATTTGGCACAAACAATGAAAGATATAGCATATATATAACTTCTTTCGCCGTCCTACGGCATTCTTTGTAGCTTCTCGGAAGAAGTAGATAAATGGCAGACTGCATTCTTTATGACATGGGGCATATTGCACGTGTTCTTCGCATTTCTGCGTGCTAGCCTTTTGCCATTTCCGGATGAGAAACAGGTGACAGAATCATCGGCCGTCAATGAACAAGGCCGGGTTTTGACTGCGTACTTGACCTGATTTGCAGAACGATCTGGTTGGCTTCTTTCCATCTTGATGAAAAGGACTTCTGCATCTTATAGCATGAAAGTAGACAACGGTATATATATAAGCAATTTCCTCGTTACGTTCATTTAACCAGGCAAGATCATCAGGGCTCAAGGAAAAATTTAACATTCTAGAAGTCTCGCTTCATTTGGCAAAAAGAACTGATTTAATTAATGCCTCATGCATGGTTATCCTCGATCGATCCACTTGATAGCCCAAATTCATCCTCCAGTGCACATGATATATAAGTTATCAACTGACTTTATTATAAACCCTGCAATATGCAGGATATGCCAGAATTTAGAAATATGTCGATCATTTATCCACAAGATCAAAGAGAAGGTCAGGAATGAGCTTGAAATCCTAGTATCCAAACCTATATATTATTGTTAGGAACAAACATACCGTTGTTGCGGAAGTCCTTAGTACAACACCACAAAATGTCTCCTTTAGGAGATCATTAGTGGGGGATTGAATTAGTTGAGAGCGGCACAACCTAGTGGTGAGAAATCGTTGATGTTAATCTCGAGGAAGGAAGGGATGTTTCTATGTATGTACATAAAATGGTTCTTTTGGTGTCATGTATAGGTATCTCATCAAAAGTGGAGTTAATGTTTAACAATACATTTGGCAAACAAAATAACCAATTAATAGCTTTAATGTTTTAATAATACTTAATGAAAGATAATCTTACTAGGAGAAATTGGAATGTGAGTAAATATTGTAGTTCCGTACAAACCATTAACCATATTTTGTGTGGCTGTTTTTATGCTAATTTTATGTGGCGCACTCTAAATGTTGTTTTTTAATTTGTGTTGCTCCATATTTCAATCATAAATAATTTGTTTAATCATTAGTTTAAAACAGGCCAGAAACAATACCTTATTTATTAATGGGGCCGCAGCTCTGTGTTGAACAGCAGTATGGATAACCAAGAATGATGTTATATTTTATAGGTACTGATCACTGGGACGTATTGGCTCTGGTTGCGGACCTGTTTGGATCCCACAGGGCTAAAGTTTAGCCATGTCATATCAGATATTTTGATATTAATTAGGAAAATTAAATGTAGACTAATTACATAAAAGGCTAAAGTTAGGAGAATTAATTAGGAGAATTAAATGTAGACTAATTACATGAAAGGCTAAAGTTAGGAGAATTAATTGCATAGATAGAGGCTAAAGTTTATTAGTCCTGTCATTAGTCTATATTTAATTTTTATAATTAGTATCAAAACATCCGAAGTGAGGATGACCATGAGCTCCTGGTTAGTTGTAGTGTAGAGATAGTGGCTTTACATTTCTTTTTCTTCACATGGATGGTCCTTAAATTTAGAGATTGGCTAGACATGTTGCTATTAGCTTTGTATTACTCCGTATAAAGAAATACAATTCTAGCATTCAAATCAGTAAGTCAATCTACCCCAACTTTAATTAAATACATATACGGAAAACTAATATTATTTATTTATGATGCCAAACAATTTAGATTCATCATAAAATACATTCTCATATATCTAGTCATAAAATTCAATAATATTGTTTTTATAAAATAGTATTTTTTGACAGAGATAGTACTTTGGTTCATGTGGTGTAGCAGTACGTATTGCTACTGCATGTAATCGTTGACTGGTTCCTCCTGTCCCGAGACCCTGAGGTGGTTGAAATTTTTTATTATAAAAAAAGGTATGAGCTCGAGGCCAGCAGGCAGCAGCCCACAACTGACAACTCACAGTCTGCATTGACTAGTCAAAAACCGAAGTGAATAAAATAACAAAACAACGAGAGCCTAGATCCTTTTTACACGGCCGATCCATCGGCACGAGATTGATCAGTCAGTCAATCGACATCCTGCGCTTCTTGATCGGCAATGGACTCTGCACCTCCTCCCTCCTCCTCCTCGCCCCACCTCTTCGTCCTCCCGGCGGCGTTCTCTGACAGAGGCGTCACGTTGAGATCAAAGTCTCTCACGGTGATCCCCGACGACGACCCCGTCCCGGTCCCGGACTGCGACACAGACGCGGACACCGACGCGCCGTCCCAGTAATGGCAGCGCTCGTGGCCGCCGAGCGCCTGACCCGTGGCGAAGCCCTTCCGGCAGATGGTGCACCGGTGCGGCCCACCGGTAGTAGCAGTGGCCTCTCCCGATGACGTCGTCGTCTCCTCGGAGTCAGCCGCCTGCGCCGCCGCGGCGGCGGCGGCGGCGGCGCACTGCTCCTCCGTCGGCGGCTTGCGGTGGCTGGACTTGTGGCCGCCGAGCGCCTGGTACGACGCGAAGGCCTTCCCGCAGACCGCGCACCGGAACCGGAGCTCCTCCTTCGCCAGCGCGAATTGGGGGCGGCGGGCACCATTTTGTCGTTTCGTGCTGATGATGATGCTCCTTCCCGAGCCCAAACTTCCGTGTGCCGGCGAGCGCGGCGAGGCAGATGGCGAGGTAGTCCTCCTTCCTGAGCGCCGGCGCCCGCACCGACACCGCGAGCGCAAGGGAGAGCGCGGTAGTGGGGTCAACGAGAGCTTCGAAGCCAGCAACCATGGCTAGCTGCTAGCTGGCGAAAAATCAGTGTGTGTCCTGGGACTTTTAGCTTGATCGTCCTGCATTCAGCTTCAGCCGGCTATGTGTTCCAGAGCCGGAATTGTTGAAGGAAGCGGCGGCTAGTCCGCTAGTGTGAATATATATGGAGTTCGGGGGAGACAGGTGAAGGAGGTGAGCTATAAAACGGAGATGCATGGATGGCGTGTGATGATTTTTGCTTGGTGCAGAGAGCGAACAAGTCGTACGCCATCGCCATCGCGGACGGTTGGCCGTCGTCTGCGGCGATGGTATAGATGTCCAAACAGGCGGCCCGGTCCTAGCCCGGCCCTAGCACGATGTGGCCCGGCCCGAAGCGGCTTGGCCCGCATAGGCACAAAGGCACTTTCGAGCCGGGCCGTGCTGGCACTACGTGCCGCACTTGTGGCCCAGGCATGACCCTATGCCTCTACAGTAGTGCCGTGGCGGCCCGACGGCCCGGCCGTGCCTCCGTCGCCCGCAGCACGACGCGCGCCGCGCCAACGTGAGGCCAGCGGCCGGGAGTCCAGGATGGCGCAATGGCGGCCAGGGAAGTCGCGCTCGCGGCCAGGACGGGGATAGTGCGCTCGCGGGCGACGTGATGCCGGCGGGTGGCGGCCATGGACGATCTCACGGCCGGCGTGAGGTCAACCCGCAGGTGGCGTGAGGCTGGCGGCTGGCCGCAGGGCCGACGCATCTTACGCGGCCCGCAGGCGGCTTGCTGCCGGCGCGAGGCTCGCCGCTGGGACCTCTGCAGCTCGCGATCTCGCACGAGAAGAGCAGAGAGGCGGGGGAAGGGGAGAAGTGAGGAGAGAGAGAGAGAAGGATTAGGGCAAGGATATGTGTATATATTGAGGATGTGTTAGTTGGGCTAAAATTTAATAGGCAGTTGTAGTGCCGGCCCAAAATCGTGCCGGGATAGGGCCGGCACTGCGTGCCGCCCTTGCGGGCCATGCACGGCCCTATGTATCGGGCCAGGCCAGCACTAGCACTACACGGTACACGCGTCGGGCCGGGCCGAGGTAGGGTAGTGCTTTTTAGGACCGTGCCTCGGCCGCCCATTTGGTCCGACCCATATGGCCATCTATAGGCGATGGTTTGCGGCGCAGCCAAGTTGCCAATAGGATGCTTGATTGCTTGTTGAATAGTACAGTACATGAATCTGGAGCTAGTGCGTGTGTTTGATTGAGAGTAGTCTATATTCATGAGCTTGTGCTACGATTTGTATGCATCCAGTGAACCATCTGGTCAACAAAAGTGCAAATATATGTAGAATTGTAGATATAACACTACTACAGCAGGAGCATCACAGGCGGTTCGGTTGCCCACATCACAGGCGGTTTTCAAAAGTGGCGCTGGTTAAGTGGCGCTGATAATCGCATTTTCACAGTCGGTTTTTAACCGGCTGTGAAAACTGATTTTCACAGCCGGTTTTTCTCTTGAACCGGCTGTGAAAATAGTTTCACAGCCGGTTTTGAACCTTGGAAACCTTCTGCGTCAAGCGCTATCACAGCCGGTTTTTTGTCAAAAAACCGGCTGTGAAAATGCATTTTCACAGCCGGTTTTCTTCCAACCAAAACCGGCTGTGAAAGGGCATTTTCACAGCCGGTTTTCTACAAATAAAAACCGGCTGTGAAAGGGCATTTTCACAGCCGGTTTGAACCGGCTGTGATATGTTTTTCCAGAATAAAAAAATAATTAGAATGTCTCAATTTTCACAGCACAATAATTCACAAATATATAATGCATTCATAATTCATCACCAACATAGTACATTTGCAATCCATATATCAACTTTATTACATGAAGTCTAATACAAGTTTGTAGTCCAACATTACTACTACTACTAAGTGCTCACAAGTATACTAATTTATTACTAATGCTTGCCCATACTTCTTCCCCTATTCGATCCAGCTCTCACAACATTTGGTTCACCTAAAAATAATGAGCATTTCACACAGTTAGTGAAAATCATAAGCACTTTGATAGAATGAGCAAATCATATTTCTTTCAAAAAGAGGCAATGTTTCCTTACCTTCATTGCACATATGGATCTCATCTGCTTGTGTAGGGCAATGAGCAGCGATCAATGCATCTTCTTGTGTATTTGGAGATGTACGATTGAGACCTTCCTCAGTTGATGACAGTTCCCTTATCCTCTGCCTAGTCACTCTAGCAGGTTGGTCTTGTACAGCAGGTGGCATGACTCTCTTTGTGCCTCTTGTTCCTCCAGTAGACATGATGGTGTTCTGTGAAATATGCATGGCCTCATATGGGTAATATGAGAAGAAATAAATTAAAATTAGTCTTACTGCATATTGAGCATGGATGATTAATAGAACTGAAAATATGAAAGATTTAACTAGAATATGAAAGCAATATGACAGTACGGGTAACTTTCTGAAATCACTAAGCATATACCAAAATGGCACAGACAATTTTGCAACCATCATTAAAACTGAAGCTGTGCATAAGATCGTGTAATGCTGCATAAATGACCAATCCTGTTGTGATACATTTCTTTTCTCTGCTGAGATTATTGAGGTTTCTAAGCTTGTTGTTTACTAGCAGCACCTATTTCTGCTACCAGTAGCCTAATCACATAAATATCAGTCAGGTAAGAACATTTGCAAGACCAAGGTGACATTTCCAAATGCAGTAGTTCAAAAATGCGCAACCAGGGAATCAATCTCAAACAAAAGCTTGGAATCTAATTAGCAGAATCTGAGTCTCAGATTCAGCAGATCCTTTGGGTACATTGTTTTGGACACATGCTAAAAGCCTAAAACTATAAGAACTCACTGGCTGATTACTGAAGTTAGAAAACAGAATCACTTAGAACAAAAGTAGGTTCCGCTCGGCTCAGACTCCATCGTCGACGACAAGCTTTGTTTGGATCCGCATTTTCAATTGTTAGAAAAATTGTTTTGGCTAGTTAGCAATGTAAGCACAAGTGGCTGCCAACTAGTGAAAGAGAAACACAATAAGGAGTTCACTGTGCAAGCATAAAGCTGTCGTCCATTCTANCACCGCCGCCGTCGTCGGGATCGTCATCACAGCCTCCCACAACCCCGTCGGAGACAACGGCGTCCAGATCGCCGACCCGACGGTGACATGATGACCCGGGCCTCAACACCGTGCTCGGAGAGCTCGTCGTCGGCTCCAGGAGCTCTACGGCGTCCGCGAGGTATTCGGCGTCGCCGCAGGCTACCAGGGCTTCTACGGCAGCGATGAGTACCACGTGCTCCGCCGTCAACGACTAGCACAAGAAAGGCAGAAGCGTCCGCAAGACCATGCGGGGGCGGCTTCGATCTTGCCAAGATTATCGACAACAACGTTGCGCTCGGTTACACTCAGGTGAGAGCAGCGTCAGCACACACAGTTGCAGCTTCATTTGCCTATTTACTTGTGCCTATTACATATAGATTGCAAGTTCGTAATGTACTGTACTGAAATGGTGATGCAGGGTTTTATGTGCTAAAAGTATACTATCTATGTTTCCCTTTTTATTAGAGAGCAGCTAGATATTATCAACAACAATGGTACTCCAGTAAACAAATCATTGCTTGCAAGGCTTGCCATGGTTCAGACAGCTTATGCAGATGGGGCATCAGCACAGTTTCTCAAGAGCCTTGGCCTTGAAGTGGCATTCATTATTTATATATTTTGGTATATGACATTGGTATATATTTTGAAGCCAATGGACACGGGACTGTAGTATTCTCAGAGGATTTCATCTCTCAACTAGAGTCATTAAGCAACAAGCTCTCCTCTCAAGCTAACAATTGTAAGTTCTTACCATCAGTTCTTTCTCCTTTTTTATCACTCTTAACATTTTGGTTGACATTTCCTAGGTTCAGAAAAGTATCATGCTGCTGATGGAACTATTGCATACCATGGAACCATTGCAGTTTTTGAAGTCCACTCTAGGTGTTAATAAAATGCTTGTTACTTTCAGAGATTATGGTGCTTGTACATTCAGAGATTATGGTGCTGAACTTTCAGTTCGACCATAACCAGGTTAGTATAGTTCTGACAGGTATTCAGTTTTTGGCTGTTTATACCATGTGTACTTTTAAAGCAATGCTTTTAACAGCTGAGAGCTACAACTTTAAAAAATGGTCATGCAATGTAAATTTTACAGAAAACTGACCAGACACGTGGCTTTCATTTATGTTTTGCTTACTCATTATTTTCTTAATATATGCAAACTATATTATAAATGCAAGTTGGCGATAATGTCTGATCAAAATATATGTTGGGGATGAATCGTTTTCAGGTGCTTGTCGTATCTTATGAGACTTTCTGTATGCATTCTTCAAAATTTGAAAGACCAGGGAGCGGTGACCTCCTGATATGTGATGAGGCCCACAGGTGAAAAATGACCACACACTGACAAGTAAGGTTCATCAGTTAATGATGTCATCTTATACACACTATCCATTTGTGTTTTGGGTTCCCCTCCAGCTTTGTTTCTGCTGAAAGCACTAAAATCCATAATGTGTATAGCTCATTGTATTCCTGTCAGAAGAGAACTATTCACGGTCCTTAGGTTGCTATAGCAGAATTGTTGATTATCAATAGTGGCTTCAGAATTGTTAATTTTTACAATGAGCTATATATTGTTTTTCAGAAAAATGAATAGCTCATGGTTAAATAGTTTTAGTCTAATGGATACTCATGCCCTGATCATATGCTACTAAGTGTCCAGTGAGTTCCTGAACATATTTCTTTTCCTTCTGATCTATTAAGGTACCAACCCATCACCTACATTTCTTTTCCTTCTGATTAGCAAAAACAGGTTGCAACTGCATTGATTGGCATACTAATGCCGCTGGCCAACCCAATCGAGATAGTATGCATTCTTTCAAAAGTTTCTGGCTGAATTCTCCATGGTTACTCACTTACTGGTGACCAATATACAAGTTGGCCTAAGGAAACTCCAGTCTCCACATATGAATAATTTGCTAGCCGTTCTGCAGCTACTAAAGGTCATTAATAATCCTACTTCATGGTTTAAGGTCTTAAATATAGCTTTGTGTTTTGCCTATACTATTTTTTCCTGGCTTTAAGTGTGATAGTTGTCATCAGTTATCCTCAGAATTAACTGACATGTCTGTCTTCTGTTTTCTGCTGACCTTCTCCCAAAGTTTGAAGATGTTAAATGGATATTTCTTATGCATTATGAAATGCAAGTAAGTAGACAGTTTGTTCTTTCAGTTGTGTTTATGAGTTCGTTGCTCAACATGTTGCCTTTTAACAGGGTAGAAGGAGAAGCCTACTCTGGATCTAATTGAGATTATTTTCAAAGAAGATAGTAAATGCAAAAGAATTTTTTGAAGAATTGGAGATAAAGCGGGTATGTGGGAAACACTAATCTATAATCAGCGGGAAATTTAGGTGAGCTCCTGGTGATCCTAGGTCCTTCTTCCTTTGCCTCACATGTTCCTGAAGTTTTAAGTTTCAATGTGTGCTGAGTGACTGATTATTTACTCAAGCACCTTTGTTTCTTCCTCATTGATATGTACCTACTACTTAGGAGAGTTTCCTGCAAATGATTTTCTCTTTACAAAGGGTTATATGACTTTGACTAATTTGTTCGGTTGACCCAAGGATGCTAAATAGTTCCTTTGTGACGCCCAGTCAACAGAGCTCCTGATGATTGGTGTTGTTTCAGTCGTACTAGAACGGTTGAGCAAAGGACCCACCTGCTGTGGAAGTGCCCCAAGGACTAGCTGTTGTAGTGAGCAATAAGAAGTTACCTTATGTATATATTTACTTTGTGTAGCACAAAGCTTATTGATTGAATCATATCTCTACGCCGTTCTCTTATTAGTTATTTGTTTGAATTATACTTTCAAACCATTAATCAATAGTTTTATCTTGCTCATCTTATTGCGTTTAATTCTTTGTTTTTCTCCCGTAGCAACGCACGGGCACGAATCTAGTTTAAGAAGAAGAAACATGCAAGTTTTTACAAGGTATTAATTACATACATAAAAAACAAGAACTCTGCTTAAGAATAACATGGATAATTATGGGCCTATTTGGAAACATGATTTTGAAGGAATTTTAGAGTTTTCCTGCAGAGCATTTTGAACGCAGGAACACTAATTTCTGTTACAGAGGAAAGGGTCTCGAGTGCATGTCTTTCACCGGGGAATAAACTCCACTCAGAACCAATGAAAGAATCATTGCTCGCTCGCTCTCTCCACATCGTTTTTCGTTCCGCACTGTCGCTCCGTCCATCCACCCTGTTGTGACATGCAATCGAAAGCATAGAAGAACCGAGAAATCTAGAGCAAATAGCTGAGCAACAAATCAGAAGGCATAATATGTGCTCCGAGAAATCTCACTCTCCCCCTGTACATTCCCTCCATTGAAGAATATCTACAATTTAGGTAAGTAAAAAAATTTGCAAGAAAAAGGTGATTTATTTGATTATAACATGTCTTTCCCCTTCGGAATCAATGGATCTAATCTAATTTTTTAGATTACATTGACATATAACAATCGTCGTTGTTCAGAATCAATGGATGTGTTTTCTTTTTTTCCTGGCTATCTCTTTTTGCGAAATCATGGTGGTAAAGTACTCTTTGTAGAAAATTTCTGTTGTAGGAGTTGTCTCTTTCTCCTTACTAGCAAGGTGGCTCGCGTGACACACGCGTGCTATATATTTTGATTTCATAATAATCTAAGAAAGTATAATATCAAACCATTTCTCATTTGGTTACTCGTTTTATGTTTAACATGCAGGCAAAAAGGACCTACAATTTTTTCTTAATTGATTATTTGTATAAAATAAGGCTCAGTGCACAGTTAACAAGTCTGAGAATTTTGTAATTGTGTCTGATGGGTTTCATAGGGATGGAACTCCCCTCACATACGATGAAACCCTCTCTCCTCTCTTCTTATAGTGATCTTGCCATGTCAGCAAAATTGATGATGTGGCATGTAATTCGATACTGATGAAACTCCTTGTGAGACTCCCACTGAGACTAACCTAATAATGTTAATTAGGGAAATTCTACATATTTCCTCTCATTCTATTAACATGGACGCTTCATATGGTCGTGCATATGCAAGGGTGCAATAGAAGTTTTGCCTTGCTTGTCGAGATTCCAAAGAAAACCAACACAAGCATTTAAAACTATATTTAGGACCAATAAATAAATGCAGGTTAAACCAGTCTACTAAATTTAGAAATCACATGGAACATATCATCAATTAAGATTTATATAATACAATATAAAACTTATCATCTAACTTTAACAAGCTTAGGTATGGCTAGTGGGTACACGGACATGTGGTGAGAAAAACTTTTGATTTCTCCAATGTGATTCTATTTTCATGCAATAAAATTAGGCACAAAGTTTAATTTTTTTTGTCTTATTGCTACAACAGGATGAAAGACCAAGACACCAGCTGGTTAAATATAATCAAAAATTAGTTAATAAAAAGATTTATCTCTGCGATTGCAACAAGACAGTAGTACTGCAGTTGGCGTTGAAGGCCTTGCAGGCTTAAACTCACAGTCACATAAGGAACCTCGCCATGGCCCAACTCCCCATGTTCATGGACAACGTCATCTTGGACGTCCGCGGTAGTTCGGCCTAGAGCCCATGCAGGACCGGCGGGGGCAAGCCCAAGCCCAACTAGACACAGCCTAATATCACAGTTTGGCTTAAGATACCATGCGAGAAGTCGACAAGAGTTATTAATGCAACACTTATGATAGGTAACCAACGCGGGTATAATATTTTTTGGTGCAAAAAGTAATAGGTTTTTGGCAGAATCATTAGCTAACTCATATTTTTGATGGGTCTCGACCCTCTCCCACCTCCCTCATTCGTGACAGGTGAGGGTTGCGTGAAGGGTATGGTGAGCCTAAACTGAGTGAGAAACATTTTCAATTGTTTTTATTCTTTGTAGTATAGATTAGAATTATGAAATTAATATATGTAGTTCTTCATGTCAGCGATATTGATGCTCGAAAGGAACGGAGTTGTAGGCACTAACAAGAAAATTAAATATTATTTCTTAAAATTAAAATCGAGAATAGACATTGCAACAATGATGTGCTACAACGAATGTCTTTATAGACTGCAGCAGTATATAAAAAATTTCTTTATTAGTTTTTCATAAATAGTCTCATTTTCAGGATATGCAACAATAGTGTGACAATCAAAATAAGCACTACGCTCTATGTTTAGTATAAAGACTAATTATTTATGTAGTTATGTCATGGCTAGTCTGTCTAATAATAATGTGTTTAAAACAAAATGTTGTATCAAATATTTTATTTATCATATACATCTTGGTTATCTCAAAAATGCAGTACATATAGTGTTGTTTTGCAAATTGTTTCAAGAAAGTTTTCAGATATTACAATTTTAAAAACTAACACCTAATAAGCAAGACCAGATCATGTTTCAAACAAATTTCCCTTATACAAATCTCAACATTTTCTCTCTACAGAATAAACTAACATATACCTTTTAAACGCTAGTGAGTGGAATCGTTTTTGGTTTTTGTGTTGGTGATTGTGGGTGGGTGGGTGGGTGGGTGGGTGGGTTTGGGTCTCACTTCTGGTACATATATAGGAATAGGGAGGGCTTTATGTGCGGGTGATCCTCTTTAAAGTGTACCCCCTAGATAATTGCTATGAGTCTATGACCATGAAGATCATGACATCTGGAACAATTTGGGCGCCAAAATCAGAAGCCCCTGGTTCCAACATGAGTAGTTGCACTTAGAATAATGCCTAAAAATTTGAGCATCATCTCTACACATGCAACAACTAATCTATATGGTTCACCTCTACCACAAAATCATAATAAAATTGATGTATAATTCTAAAATCTCCTATTTCTATCCATTCCATAAAACACTCAATTACTCAAAATATATAGCATAAAATAGACCATGCTAACCGTCAAAAGAGAGAGGATGATATTGCTAACCTTCTTGCAGACTTGATTACAAAATCTACAAAAGTTATGGAAAAATTGGGCATGACCTCCCACAACTCTAGCTCAATAGAGGATGAATAAATGAGCCATGGCTCGGGCTGGGGGAGAAAGAAGGGGCTATATACGCATAGCCTCATTGGTACCAGTTGGTGGCACCAACCACTACTACAGCAAGAGCATCACAGGCGGTTCGATTGCCCAGGCTATATACGCATAGTCTCATTGGTACCGGTTGGTGACACCAACCCATACCAATGGGGCTCTTGTTGGTACCAATCGAGACTCATAGGTACTGGTTGGTGGCACCAACCGATACCAATCACTGCTACAAAAGGCGGTTTTAGTCCTGGTTGGGAAGAACCTTTAGTCCCGAATTCCCAACCGGGACTATGACTCCGGGACTAAAGGTCTCCCTCTTTAGTCCCAGGGATATATCTGGGACTAAAAATAACCTTTAGTCCCGGGTTAGAATACCACCTGGGACCAATAAGTTTTTCAAAAATAAAAAAATGGGACCTCAGCCTGCCCGCCGGCTCCTCTCCTTGCCGGCGGCCACCGCTCACCCGACACCCTCTCCTCCTATCCCATCCCTGCAAAGAGTCTCCCCCATCAAAATTTCAATTCAATCAAAATAAACTCCTAAAATTCCTCCAAACAACAACAAATTTCCCACATTAAATTACAACAATCGAGACTCAATCTTTAATCATGTTCATTTTTTCTCAAATTCTTCCAAAAAACAATTCAACCAACAGAGAAGACATCCACACCGAGAATGAAAAAAAAGTCGTCGCCGTTCTGCGCGCCCGGCGGCCTGCGCTTCGGCACCCCGGCGGCCAGACGGCCTCGCACCC
>CM014278.1:96227527-96247435 GCA_004135705.1 Alloteropsis semialata | reverse complement strand
ATTAAATTAAACCAAAAATTAAATGGTAATGGTACGCATGGGACAAAAGCCAAACATTGATGCATATATTGCCCATTAAAGTTTCAAATTCAAACTCAAAGTTAAATTCTAACTATTAACGAAAATAGTATGCATTGAGCCTATAACCTATATCTCCTTCTAAACATGAAAAATATAATTCATCAACATTACTACACTTTTAGCAAAAAATGTGCATCGTCAGTTAGAAATTTTTAAAATGCAACCATGTTAAAAATATATAATATTTATATTAAATATATTTTAAACTATAAATTCAGATAAGTTATTTTCTTCTCACTTGAACTCATGGTCCAAAAAAACTATGATATATTACCCTAGGTTTATAGGACAAAATAATTACAATAACAAGACTAAATAAAACTATTTTTATCTATTAATTTGAATTCAAAATTCGTTGTTAAAAAAACAAACACTAGCTTCTCGCGTTATTTGCGTGGGCCAACAAGTTGAAAATGACAATTGTGTATCTCGCCGCGCTCTCAATCACAACATTTGGCGGCAGAAAACTCAAATAATTTATTAGTGTAAATAAACGAACCAATGAATAAAACAATTTATAATTACATGAAGCGATCAACGCACACAGGAGCCAACTAATCCGACATCCTGCGCTTCTTGATCGGCAGTGGGCTCTGCACCTCTTCCTCCTCCGCCCATCTCGCGGCGTTCTCCGGCAGAGGCGCCAGGTTGAGGTCGAAGTTCCTGACGGTGACGCCCGACGACCCCGTCCCGGACGCCGACACAGACGCGGACAGGGAGACCGACACCGACGCGCCGTCCCAGTAGTGGCAGCGCTTGTGGCCGCCGAGCGCCTGGCCAGTGGCGAATCCCCTCCGGCAGATGGTGCACCGGTGCGGCCCGCCGGTAGCAGCAGCGGTTGTCCCTCCCGATGACGTCGTCGTCGTCTCGTCGGAGTCCGCCGAGGAAGCCGCGGCGGCGGCGGCGGCGGCGGCGTACTGCTCCCCCGTGGGCGGCTTGCGGTGGCTGGACTTGTGGCCGCCGAGCGCCTGGTACGACGCGAAGGCCTTCCCGCAGACCGCGCACCGGAACCGGAGCTCCTCCTGCGCCGGCGCCGCCGCCGCGAGGGCCGGCGGCGGGCACCAGCTCCCGTGCGGCCCGAACCCGGCCGCCCTGAGGCCGGTCCCTCGGGGGCCGGCGAGTGCGGCGAGGCAGATGGCGAGGTAGTCCTCCTTCTTGAGCCCCGGCGCCGGCGCCGGCACCGGCAGCGCGAGGGAGAGCGCGGTCGGGTCGAGAAGAGCTTCGAAACCGGCGGCGACCATGGCTGCGAGCAGGGGATGAATGAAACCTCTTGTGGTGGTGGTGCTGGACTTTTAGGTCTGGGACTCTGACGCGGGCACGCGGTGGCAGCTGGTGGATCGGAGATGGAAGAGGAGCCGGTGGCTGGTGTCTATATATATAGGGACAGCCGGGGCAACCGGGCAGGGGGAGAAGAGAATGGATCGGAGAAGCTAGCGACATGTTTGGTGAAGCAAGCGGAGTCGAGTCAAACATGCGGGCGGTGGGGGCGTTGCTGCGTTGGTTCGCGAACAGAACAGGAGAACCGAATACTAGTACTATTCGCGAGCGGCGGCGACTCGGAGCGGAGCGGTTGCCGGTTGGGTCGCGGGTCGCGCCACCTGAGCCGGTGGTGTGGTGGCAAAGCGTTTGGCGTGTGTGCAGGGTGGGTCCCGCTGGCGCCACTCGAGGGCAGCAACAAGTCGGCGGCGTGTGTACACTGGAATAAGCTTAGCTCTCTTTTTCAAAAGGAAAGTTGGAAAAAGAAAAAGGATGCACGGCCCCGAGCTAGACTACTGTGTGCAGTGGATTTGGACTTGGACCGACGAGCCTGTACTCTTCGTGTACGCATGGAATGCATCATGCACGTGTTGATTGAGCTATTCATGCGCACGTGGAACCAACTACTAGGCAACTGCGAACCCGGTCTGCAGGCCCACAGCTACACTCGTTGAGCTCGTCTCTGGCTAGAACAAAATTTCCGCTACTGATTTTGTGATCACACATTGTGATTGTGAAACACAGATTTTTGGAATTTGCAGCTTGGACTAGATTCCACATTCACTACCGAAAATTTCATCTTTGCCGGGTGCTAAGTTGTTTGCCGAGTGCAATTTTTCAGGCACTCGGCAAACAAGTTATTTGCCGAGTACATTTTAAAAAACACTCTCGGAAATAAAAACACTCGGCAAAAATAGGGTTTGCCGAGTGTTTTTTAAAATACACTTGGCAAAGAATTTTTTTGCCGAGTGCAAAAAAATACACTCGGCAAACAAATCTTTACCAAGTGTTTTCTTTTTGGCACTCGGAAAAGAAAATCTTTGTCGAGTGTATTTTTTTGGCACTCGGCAACATAAATTCAAAAGCATATTTTAAAGTAGTAAGTCAATTCAAATCAAAAAGTTTTGAATTATAAAGTTGTATAACTTCTCAAGATGTACAACTTTTAGTTTGGTCATTTCTTCATTCGACAATCGATAGTAACGTTGTTCACAAAATAAATATCTCTTATTGAGTTTCCTGAAACTAGAAGAGAGATATATAAGATTTGTGAACAATGTTACTACCACTATATCGGATGAACAAATGACATATATAAAAGTTGTAGATCTTCAGAAGTTATACAACTTTGTAGTTGAATTCTTTTTAATTTGAATTAATTTTGCCAAGGAAAAGTACGTTTTCAGTTTTTAAATTTGAAATTTGAGTTTTTTCAAATGACCTCGGATGGAGAAACAGTAAAAATGAGAGTTGTAGATCACAATAAGTTATGAAACTTTGTAGTTGATAAATTCTTTATTTGAAATCATCTTGTCAACGAAAACTAAGTTTGAATTTTCTCAAATTTGAAATTCAAATTTTGTAAACGACCTCGGATGGAGAAACTACCAGAATGAAAATTATAGATTTCAAAAAGTTATGAAACTTTGTAGTTAACAACTTTTTAATTTGAATTTGTTTAGGGCCTCAAACAAGTAATTTACACTCGGTTTAGTATAATATGGGAGAAATCAAAACAGAATGTGGTGCAGTGGTAGAGGAGGTTACGTGCGAGGGAGAGGTCGTGGGTTAGGAAAAACACTTTCCCAGGCACTCGGAAAAGGAGGGGTTTCCCTAGTGATTTGTCTAGAAAATTATGTGTTGTTTGGTGCCCTGGCATGAAAATTTGTATTACCCCATCACTGCACTACTCAAGCATTACACAAAAAATTGTCATAAACCCTATGGCAATGAGTCACTGCCTGTAATTTCAACATGAATTAACTATAACTAATATATCAAAAAGCCTGTAATATAATATGAGTTAACTATAACTCTATATTATAATTTCATGTAATAAATCAGGTGTTTGGAAGCTTTGGAACACAATTATATTTACCTCATACTTCTACAACACGAATCTAATTCCCCTAAAATTTTAGGTACCAGTCAAATACTAAGATTTATCATTTTCCCTAGTTTTAGACATCGACTATAAATATCCTCGGTTATAAACGTTCTTCATAGGAGTTAAATAGAAGATATACTAGCTAGTCTGGAAGTTTTTATACGCAATTTGTCAGTATTAATTAAATGTATCTCATTTCTCAATAACATCACAATCCAGGTGAATGGTAACGATGTCTGATGGGAAATACTATCGACAAAACACCAAGTATTGAACTTAATTGCCGGTAGGCCCATCTAGATGTGACGTGCTCCTACTTCTGGTAGCACTCTAGAACCAGAATCAGAAACTTCCCAGAAATGGCAAATGGATCTGAAGAAAATTAATAAACTACATATTCCAGCACATGAGAGTTATATGGATCGGACCGGGAACAAAGCCACACGTGTTGTTTACGGATTTCTTGCGTTATTTACGGATTTCTGCAGAGATTAGGCTTGGCTTTCCCACTGCGGGTAAATATAAAAACAACACACACAAGCCATCAAAGACCAGACCAGAGCTTTTGACTGCGTACTTGGCCTCTTCCCCCAAACATTTTTACCGTTACAGCAGCACGGCGCTCCACGGTTTCGACTTCACCCATGCCATGCTAGCTCATGTACCAGTCACACGTCACTACTACGTCAGTGTCTCCTCCACCCATTTTTTTACCCAATCTCACCGACCGGCGAGTCAGCTAGGGGCCCAGTCAGTCAGCATACGTGTACGTACCATTGTACCAAAGAGCTGTAGCGTCGTCAGTCAAAATTTTACAAATACAATTCCAAGTTGCATGCGAGAGAAGAAACTTTGCAATTTATGTATTCGAGTGGTTTAGCGCGCGTGATACTTGTGGTTGATAACTACAGGTTAGCAGCCTTCACGTAGTCACTGTGGAGAATGGATATTTTAGTTCTCTGGGACCACTTCTGTGCTCGCAAGAATTGCAGGCGTATGCATGCATGATGCATGGCTTTTTGTTCGTATAGGAGTCGAGTAAATGCCAGTTGAACTGACCCAACTTGAGTTTGCAGCAATGAATTTTCTTCATGCACTTTTGATGAAAAAAAATAGACATAAAGGGGGGAGAAGTTTGAGGACACAACATGACAAGTTTGAGGACTGGTGATGAACTTTACTCTAAATCATATAATCTGGAAAATAATTTGTTGTGTTTGTTGTCCATATAAGATTATTCAAAGACTATAAGATAGATTATATAATTTAGAGCATAAACAAACAGGCCTTAAGAATGTTACCAACTTGAGGATCGTCATCATCTACTTCTAAAAACATTTTGATAAGTAATATTTATGAAAATATATTATTTCAAAAGAAACATTTTAATATATACTCACACACCCAAATACAAGCTTATTTGTATACTGACATGGTTTTATAACAAGACATTTCGACAAGTAATATATATGAAAATATGTTATTTCAAAAGTAAATACTTTTATATTATGAAAGTTTTTTAGATAAGTTAGTAAAATTAATATTTATTGTCCCTCTATATTTTATATTGTTCATAAAGTTAAAAATATTGGCCAATAACAATCTTGAATAGAGACCTATGTTGGGATCGGATGTATAGTACAGTTATCAAGTGCCAAAATTCTTGACCAAATATATTTTTTAAAAATGCACGGGGCATCCTAATGGAAAGGAGCCCCTAACACCACACTAAAACATGCATTTAACCCCAACCCACCCCCTTTTTGTCTCGAGACAGAAATGGGGTAGTATTTATTCAAGGCAACTAGTGATATCCCGTGCGTTGCTACGGGAAATTTCTTAAACAAATTTTTAAGATGAAATTTGAAAGTATAAACACTAAATGATTGCATGGCAACATTCTTTTGCAAAAGACATTATACATGAAAACATGCTCATTTTGTTAAGAGAGAACGGCTCTTAAATGATTTGTTCATCTTGCAAACTCCATGAATTTCTACTGTGTGGGAATTTTGTAGCATGATACTCGCAAAGACTAATAAATTGTATGCATGGGTGCTATTAGTCACAGAAAATCGATGGAAGACATAAATAGATGGTCCTAGTGGATGGTGACATGGCGTGTGATACAAGGTTCCTCTATGACGAGGATAACTTGGATGTTGAGAGAAATATAGGTAATGACTCTTAGTGGGGTGCATCTAGGTTATATAGCTCTGGTGAGCGTCATAAAGTAAAGGAGCTGGCTAAACAGTAGCCTGTTAGGCTCACCCGGCACCGAGAAACAATAAAACTATTGTAATGCATTTGTAGTAAAACTATTGTAATGCATTTGTACTACATACGTAATGCCCCTTCATACATAAAGTAGTGGTCAACAAACCAAGGTTTTAGACCGCATCTGTGGCTGGAAAAAGCATATTACAAGCCATAATAGTACTTTTTTATGTTGGATCTGCGAGAATATACTGCTACAATTATTTAAATCTTGTTCATATTGATTTGTTGAACACAAATCTGTTCAAAGTCAATGTATGTAGTCCGATCCTAGCCCCTGAATCCGTAAAATAAATCTAAATCTGTTCGGTATTCTGACTATCGAAAAAAAAAGCATCACTGCATGTCTGCATCTGTATGGGTGAAGCTTACTGAGTCTCAGCGACAGCCTTACTTAGCTACCATCTGCATCTGACAAACATCGCGTATATATATGAATTATTGTTGTCGTACGGAGGATTACACGTACCTCAGGTGGCGTAACAATGCAAGAGTCCAACACCGTGCGCTCTTGACAATAACGCCGTCTCTAACAAGTTGTTGATGTCGACGATTCAGACCAATCAATTATCATAAAAGTATTGATAGACCCGTTTCCTAAGAAGCTTCATTGCGTTCATTAGGTGCTCGGAAATCAACTGCCAAAAGGATAGACGACCGAACCCACGTGCTATCTTCCACATGTTGTCTGAAATTATTACGTGCTTTATTTGCTGTTTCACGGAATTATCAATTCATTTAACTTACTAGCTAGTTGAAACAAGTCCAAGATCCAAATCGAGGGTCATTTTCATATCCTAGCTACATGCATGAATATCTCCACACGCAGCAAGCAATGTCACCATCTACCATGGGAACAGCAGCTAGCAATAATGTCACCATCTACAATGGGGAACGACAGCTATATCATCACCTTCAGTCGCATATATACTAATCATGGTGGATTTGTCAGGTAGAATCTCAGAGACTGTACGTAAGAACGATCCGTACTTCACAGCAGAAGGTCTTGCTGACATGTGCACTCTCCTTGGTAGCATCGACTTCTTCTTGCATGTATTCGGGGAAGCTTCTTACACGGAAAAAGGGCCATGCCCGGTCACTGAAATTCTTCCATATCTGCCGACAATTTTAGGCCAGATTGTCAAGCTGTCTGGTGCGTTCAAGACATCGTACACTAGTACTTTCTATCGTTCATTTGAAGGGAAGATCTCAGAGATTTCGTGTTTGAATTGTTGGTGGCTTATGGTGATTTCACAATGTATCCTAGTCATTATATATACGTGTGCTTATTCGTTGGTTTGAGTGCTCTGTGGGCCTAAAATTTTAGAACTTCGAATATATGCTCTGATGCTTGTTGGTTTCGCCATAGTCTTTTCTTATTTGTTTTTTTTTTGTTTTTACTTTTGGTGGGAGTTTCAGTCCTTTTACTAAATCGTTACTGTTGTTATAATTATTAAAGATGCAAACTTAGAACTCATGATATGAAAGAGAAATGCTTACGAGAGGATAGAATCTAACCAAAATGTCAATTTAAAACTTGTAACGAGATAATAAACTTAAAACTATTAATTATTTTTTCTTAAAGAAAAATATTTTTAAAAATAGAAAAGGTTTCGCTCTTACGTATTATCCAATGGCTGGCAAACTGTATGATCGAAAGATGTGGGTCATTTGAAATGTTGATGAACCTGGATCGAGCCCCATATTCGACAGATAAAGCATTAATCACTTTCATTCAGAAATGATGTTTGTAGTTGAAAAAAGAATCATTGATCTTTTGCCTCTGAAAAAAATAAAATCAGAGCAAATACAATTTTTAGGTGAGAGAAATAGATTTAATTCTCGTTGATCTCTAAAAATCGCGTATGGACATAAGTTTATCGCTACAACAGTATCCCTTGGAAATAATCTGCGACCACACAGGTAGATTATCACTTAGTGGGACAAAAGCAAAAGTAAAATTGGGAAACAAGAATATGCCCTAGAAAAGAATTAGAATCTCGCAACTTCAGCATTTTGGACGGCGACATCTTGAATAACAACCATATTGCAATAAAATTAGGTACACTTTATTTGCCTAATTCGGCAACAACATTAGGTTTTGCAAAGACATGGATGGAATTCATACTTTCTCTTAATGTATCTTCTTCGCAAAGATTGGTAAAATTATTCAAGCACATCCTTCGTACTACAATGATCATAGATGCTAACATACTACAATGAATTTCGCTAGATCTGATTGGTTGCTAGCTACCATATGCATCTAACATCACACTCTCTTTTGTTGTATTATTGAGGATTACACATCTCAGGCAGTCGGGCGGCGTACAAAGAGTACTGTTGGATTTGGGGATTTCACTAGCTGGAGCAACTTCTCCCCACAGGCTCTTTCTTCTCTTTATCTTTCACCACTTTACATAGTAGTCCTTAGACTTATACTAATTACAACAATACACCAACACTCCCCCTCAAGATGGGTTAAAGATATTCAACATACCCATCTTGTTACATACCAACTCATTATCCTTAGGACCTAAACCTTTTGTGAGACAATCAGCTAGTTGATCACGAGACTTGATATACTTCAGCTTTAGAGCCCCACTATCCATCTTCTCCTTGATGAAGAACTTGTCAATTTCCACATGCTTCATTCGGTCGAACTGAACTGGGTTATTTGCTATGTTGATTGCTGCTACATTATCACAATGGAGCAGCATAGTCTCATTCTTCAACACTCGAAGCTCCTTCAGAAGACCCTTCAGCCACATCATCTCACACAAGGCCAAAGCCATTGCTCTGTGCTCGGCCTCCGCAGTAGACCGTGACACCACAGCTTGTTTCTTGCTTCTCCATGAAACAAGATTGCCACCCACAAACACACAGTACCCAGATGTGGATCTTTGATCATCTCTGCTGCATGCCCAATCAACATCACAATAACCCTCCAGATTCAGGTGCTGATTTACTCTAAACCACAACCCTTTACCTGGGGCTCCCTTCAGATATCTCAAGATTTGATAAACCAACTCCAAATGTCCAGTTCTGGGATCATGCATGTACCTACTCACCACACTTACTGCATAAGCAATGTCACTTACTGCATAAGCAATGTCAGGTCTTGTATGGCAAAGGTATATCAACCGACCAACTAGGCTCTGATATCTTTCTCGATCCACAGGTTCAACTGACTCACCACAAGTCTGGTGATTCCTATCAATGGGTGATCCACCTGGACGACACTCAAGCATTCCTGTCTCCGCCAACAGATCAAGAACATACTTCCTTTGGGAGAGAATGATTCCCTTTGATGACCTAGCAATCTGTTGATACCAGATTTTGACTCGGCTGAGTTTGTGTGCAACAGAGCCAGAATAGAGGCCGAGTTCCATTCTGAGTTAGCTCCGATTCCGATTGGGGTTCGTCCGATTGGAGTCCTGATCGGACACGAGACGAGGGAGGCCGGAGCACGTACGACTTCTGAGGGGAGGCGCGTCTGGAAGCTTCTTCAAGGCCTGATTGTGCGTCAAGATTTGTAATAGTTTTGGTAGTTTAAGATTAGATTGCTTTAGATAAATTAGAGATATTGTCGTAGCCGGCAAGTTTTAGTTAGATTTCCAGGGTATAAATATAAACCCTGCGCCATTGTAAAAAATATTCACACAACCAATCAATCAAACACAACTTTCGGCCTCACGTGCCAACAACCCTTTTTTGTCGAGTTCTTCAGCAAGCAGGGCTGCATCATCTTGACCTCCGATTTGTCTGTAAGTCCGACACCCTATCGCATTAATCTAGGCTTTAGATTGATGCGTATCGCCCTTCTTCGTTTAGTTAGTTCACCAATTTATCGAGTTGTTCTAGGCTTTAGATTGAGGCGTATCGCCCTTCTTCATTTAGATCACTCACCTTTTACTGTATCTTGTTGATTTTATCTTATCGGCTTACATCTATCAGAGAAGATCTATTCTGCTTTACTGTTATTCAAGTTTCATAATAGATATGTTCATATTGATTATATAGCTGATTTAGATTTAATAAGAAAGTTACAAATAAATTTGATTTAAATAAGTTCTTTGATATATATTGATCTATCGGAGTAAGCAAGCAAATCGGTGCCCTGCTAGCAACGATGTCTCGAAATCGATCCGATTGTTAGTGATATGAGATTTGATTTGTTTATCGCCTTTAGAAAGATGCATATTAAAGAATGAGTTTAAATTAGATCTATCTCCGATTCGGTTTTCATAGCCGATGATTTATTTAAATACACGTTATATTCTCACGAATCGGACTCAAGGCCGATGGTTCATGTTATCGAAATCGGACTTCCCTTTATGCTGATCCGATTTCTGGAACGAATCGGGGCCTTGGCCGATGNAAGTTACAAATAGATCTAGTTTAAACGAGTTCTTTGATATATATTGATCTATCGGAGTAAGCAAGCAAATCGGTGCCCTGCTAGCAACGCTGTCTCGAAATCGATCCGATTGTTAGTGACATGAGATTTGATTTGTTTATCGCCTTTGGAAAGATGCATATTAAAGAATGAGTTTAAATTAGATCTATCTCCGATTCGGTTTTCATAGCCGATGGTTTATTTCAATACACGTTATATTCTCACGAATCGGACTCAAGGCCGATGGTTCATGTTATCGAAATCGGACTTCCCTTTATGCTGATCCGATTTCTGGAACGAATCGGGGCCTTGGCCGATGAGTTCCTTGTTGCTTACTGATTAAATTCTACTTTGTCAATTTCAGGTCAAATTGACTGGCACGCCGCGAACCTCAAGATTTTTGGACCTGCACTGAAGTGAAGCAAATCTTCCAGGCCACAGTGTTAATTTCCGAGAGCCAACGTCTGACTTTTTGGACGTCAACACAATCTCAATCCCAAGAAAGTATCGAAGTGGACCAATATCCTTTACCTCAAAGGCTTTACTTAGCCTTTCCTTCAATTTCTTAATTTCCTCCACATCATCTCCAGTGATCACTATATCATCAACATAAACAGCCAGGATGGTAATACGAGGACCCTGATGTTTGTAAAAGACCGTGTGATCTCCATTGCATTGAGAGTATCCCATATCACATACTGCTCTCCTAAATCTGTCAAACCATGCACATGGTGACTGCTTCAAGCCATAGAGTGACTTCTTGAGTCTGCACGCCTTTCCAAGTGTCTGTTCATTTGCAAACCCAAGTGAAATTTCCATATAGACCTCTTCCAGCAGGTCACCATGAAGAAATGCATTCTTCACATCCAACTGATGAAGTGGCCAACCAAAGTTGGCTGCACAGGAGATCAAGGTCCTCACCGTACCTATTTTTGCCACAGGTGCAAAGGTTTCATCATAGTCAATTCCATATGTCTGACTATATCCTTTTGCAACCAATCTTGCTTTGTACCTGTCCACCTTTCTTTCAGGAGTCTGCTTTACTGTGAAGACCCATTTACAACCCACCACCTTCTTTCCTGCTGGAAGGTGAACAAGTTCCCATGTCTTATTCTTTTGAAGAGCAAGCGACACTTCTTTCATTGCATTCTTCTACTTTGGATCCTGTTTAGCACACCTCCAATCCTTCGGAATAGGCACTGCTTGTAATGATGCAATAAAAGTCCTATATGCAGGAGAGACACTAGAGTATGAAACATACTTAGCAAAGTCATGTTCATAGCCAAGACGATTAGAGGGTTTTCCTGCATTGATTCTAGGAAATCTACTTTGTGCAAGGGGTAACTCTACATGTCCAGAGGTGGAAGAGACGTTACCGGCTGGGGATGATGGGCTTAATGGAGAGGAGTCCGAGGAGGGATATGGGACTGGAGCTTCAGCTTGTTCGGGTTGTGGTTGCTCCCCCTGCTTCCTAGTTCGCCTCCGAAAAAAACACTATATGTCGCTCCCTCCACTTCTTATTCACTTTCTCCCCCTGCTCCTCCCTCACATTCTCCCCCTGCTCCTCAATTGCCTTCTCCCTAGTGACTACAACCTCATCCTCCTCCTAAATATCAATACTTGTATCATCACAATCCCCACTCACACCTTCTGAAGTCTCACTCACTAAATCCCCTGAACCACCACCAGTGTTTTCCAAATCACCATTCTCATTTATAGGACACGGGATTGTCCCAACAACCACCTTTCCATCAGCCACACCATCATTTTTCCCATCACCATTCTCATTCTCCCCCTCTCTACTGTCACTCTCAGTGGCTGAAGAGAACTCCTCAAAGAATGAATCAAGATCACACTTTGTTGTGCAGTATGGTTCTTCTTCACGGAATGTTACATCCATACTTACAAATAATTTTCTACCAATAGGATCCTAGCACTTATATCTTTTCTGAGTAGAAGCATAACCCACAAATATGCACTTGACAGCTTGGGGATCCAACTTACCCACCGTAGGTCGATGATCCTTTACAAAGCAAACACAACCAAAGACCTTGGATGAAACTTTAAAATCACACATTCCCACCAAGAGCTCAGCAGGAGATTTCATACCAAGGATTCTTGAAGGCATTCGGTTGATGAGGTATGTGGCTGTCATCACCGCCTCACTCCACAGATATTTAGGTACATTCATCTGAAACATGAGAGACCTTGCTACCTTCAACAAGTGCCAATTTTTCCTCTTGGCCACACCATTCTGAGGTGGAGTTCCAGAACAAGTTGTTTGATGAATGATTCTTGGTTTGAGATATATGATCTGAATTCATTATTCACATACTCTGTTCCATTATCAGTTCGAATGATTCTCACCCTCGCATTGAACTGATTTGCTACCAACTTGTGGAAGTCTTGGAAGCAATGAAAAACCTCACCTTTATGCTTAAGCATATAGATCCAAGTCATACGAGTATAGTAGTCAATGAATGTGACAAACCACTTAGCACCACTGACAGAGGTGACTAAGCAGGGACCCCAAACATCTGAGTGTATTAGAATAAATGGTTCACAACTGCGAAGACAAATACTGGGATAGATGGATCTAGTATGCTTGCCAAGCTCACATGCATCACACACAAGTCTACTTTTGTCCACTCGCTTAAACATAGTAGGATACAACTGACTCAAGCTTTCAAAAGATACATGTCCTAACCGACAGTGGAGCAGCAGAATTTCCTTCACATCTCCTTCAACTGTTGCTGTCAATGCTGACTCCTCATGGCTGATGAACCACAACCCATTACGCCTGACTCTAGTCCCAATCCTTCTCCCAGTCCCCCTCTGAAATACACAAGAGTTTTCATCAAATGTTACTGTTCACTTGAATTGATCAATGATTGAACTAACAGAGATGAGGTTGACTGGAAATGAAGGAACATGCAGGACAGACGATAAGCTAAGAGACGGTGTGTGCCATCAGCAGTTTGAACAGAGTCAGAATGAGTATATGGACTATGTGTTGTGAAAGAACTAGACATGCCTGTGACATGCTTGGATGTTCCTGAATCTATTACCCAATCTATGTTATGCCTATATGAGGATGCAAGTGCCTGTGCCTGAGTACCTTCGTCCATGTGGGTGTAGTAGGCAAAGTAACCGAAGTTGTTGGTTGTTTGCCCATCAGGTGGAGTGGAGCTCTCTGAAGATTTGCCCTTCTGCCATTGTTCCCACTGTTTCACTTGTTCCCTAGTCAGAGCAACAAAAGGACTCTCTTCTATGGTAGCTACATTGGCCCTGGGGTCACCATGGCCTCTACCTCGCCTCCACCACGACTACCATGACCTCCTCCAAAGCCCCCACAAGTACTCCCACGATTCCACGAGATCCACCTCGGCCACCACCGCCTCTAGGCTTGGGACAATCATAACTCAAGTGTCCTTTTTCCCCACAATTATAGCACTCCCCTGTCTTCAAGCGCAACATAGGTCGACTTCACAGAGTTACCACCACTCATCACGCGAAGCCTGCTCTCCTCATCAATCATGGCTGAGACAACCTCATCCATGGTGGGAAGGCTCTCCTGGTGACAGAAGGCGGCTCTCTTACTCTCAAACTCAGGGTCCAGGTTCTTCAGGAAGTGGGTCACTCTCCTATCCTCCACCCACTTATGAACAACCTGAGCATCTCGTGGAGTCTCCATTTGGAGAGGAGCATAGTGATCTAGCTCTTCCCACAAGCATAGTTATTAGGACCGGACCGGTCATCGAACCGGCGAGGTCATCGGTTCAATGGTTCATTGGTTCAACCATTAGGAACCTGTTGAACCGCCGGTCCATTAACATTAGACCGTTGAAGTGAACCGGCCACAAATATTTTGAACCGGTCTCGGATACCCATGATAATTAATATATATTATATTGCATAGTTGATCATAGAAAAAATATGCTCATAAATAACACAATTATATAACAATATTAGTTGCATTCGATGTTCAACAAGCGACCAAAGTGCAATTCGAAATTTTGCATTACCACAATACAGGATAGACACACCGGTAGACTCAGTAACTCCACATCTCAAATGTACTACCAAAGTTCAAACATAAACAAGATAAGTGTTGGAAAGATGTCAATGAATGAAATTATGAAACCACGTCTGATTTCATTGTCTGCTAGACGCAGGCCCATGTTCTTTATTTCAGGTATATGAACTAGGAAACATTTCTTAATGAGTAAATCTTTTAGCATTTCGAATTTCTTGTCTGTTAGCTGTTAAGTACTGTACGATGAACAAAATCCACTCTGCATAAGCTATTTTAATTTGTCAACTACAAAACATCTTGAATCTACACGTTCCAGTCCTGGAAAGCAAATAATTCTGACTATCTGTATCCATGATGCCTGAATTCTAATCACCATACAAATTGAATCGTTGCCGTTGGAGTCTGACATTTTGGGCACTTACCATTAGCTATGTCATTGTTGTGCCTTGTGCAGCGCTGGGCAGCAGGCAGGGTCGGGAGAAGCTGGAAGCGAGAAGGACTGAGCTGACGAGGTGGCCGTGGTGGAGGACTTGACGCTGGAGGCGTGGAGCCATGCACTCGTGGAGGGGGAGCATTGGAGCGCCGCCGGCCACCGGGCACCAGCCGCCGCCCGTCAAGGCGTTCCGCGTTCCTCGAGCCGTAGGGACGCAGGGGATGAGGCCTGAGGGGCCGACGTCGAAGGGCAGCCGCCGGCGAAGAACAAGCAGGGTTGAGCCGGCGATGTGGAGCAGCCGCCGCCGGCCGTCGCCCGCCGCCGTTTTCTTCGCCTACACAGTTCTGCCCGTCGCTGCCCGCCAACGCCTGTGAAAATTCCCTCCCAATCCCAACTCTCCTCGGATCGATAGAGGGCATTTTTTGGCAGGAGACAAAACCGCTCCGGTTCGAGTGGAACCGGTCGGTTCAACGGTTTAGCAAAAAACTGCCCGGTTCAACCGGTTTTTACTGGTTCAATTGCATAAACGGTCTTTTAAGTGAACCAGACCGCTAAAGGCTCTGGTTCGGTCTTTTACCGGTCGAACCGCCGGTCCGGTCCGGTCCTAATAACTATGCCCACAAGTACTGAAGCTCACTACCATATTGCTCCACTGGTCTTCCCGCCTGATTCACTGCATCTGCCTTACCCTAAATTTTCATCATCATCATCACATTCCCCTTTCGAGAGTATATGTTACTCAAGGTCCTCCATATCTGAGATGCAGTACGGATAGCCTCCACCCACTTACTAACAGTGGAAGACATGGATGCCAGCAGCCATGCCACTATCACCGAGTTTGTTGCATGCCAAACTCTCTACTCAATGCTGAGCTTATTAGCCGGCTCAACACAGGTCTCCTCCAAATAGTGCTCCACTCCCAAGCCTCCCAGAAGCACATGCACTCTCTTGGACCAACTCAAGTAATTCTTACTGCCATCTAACTTCACATCATTTGGCACAAGCTCCAATTTCAACTCAGTCGGACCTGCATTTGCTTTGGCACCAATCAGACCCAACCCCATAAGCTCCTGGATCATACATCTCATTTCACTCCTCATCTCACTCTTCATGATTCCTCCAGAACCATCACCAATCGATGCATTCACTGCAGCCTCATCTTCCATCTTTTTTGCTTCAATCTCTTCTGAACTCATCTTCACTGCAACACACCCGAACCAGGCTTCCTTTCCTCTTTTCTTCTTCAAATAACCACAATCTCACCTCAATTACCAGCACTGCAGAGAAGCTAGCACCAGCACTGCAGCTCGCCTGCACACGGTTCCTGCTTTGCTCCAACGCACGCGGCGTGCGGCGTACACAGCCATGGGCCCACGCCCTGCTCGCACACGCCCCCACGCGTGCCGCCTGCGCTGCCGCGAGGCGCTCCGCGCACGGCGTCCGCGTCCTCGTGTAACACTTCCGTGTTAACTAAGACTTCTAAACACTGTTTTGGATAATCTTGCAAGGTCATTAAGGATTAATCAATGATTATGGAGGTTAAATCAAAAGGAGAAAATGGATTGTTGGAAGAAGTGTTTGATTTGGAATTTTGGATTAAATTCAAGGTTTTGTAGCTCCCAATCTAACCAAATCAGCAAACAAGTGTATAAGAGAAATTGAAGCTTAATGTACCAGCAACAAGAGTTACATTTGGAGTTTTAAAAGTTTACATGTGAAATGTGGAGAAAAAGTGGCTTGAAGGTAGCTGGTTCGAAAGGAAGCTAACTGCACTTTATCTGAAAAAGGACGATTGCAAAGGGAGAGATTCATGGCAGCATATCTCCTGATATAGGAAGAATCAGCTCAAGGTCATATTGGAGAAAATGTAGCTCTATGTATAGGTTACAACTTTTGTATTTGAAGTTTTGAAAGTTTACATTCAAAATACGGAGAAAAATTGACCTGAATCTGCTGGTTTTCACGAGATTCAGCAGGGGTCGGATTTGAGGCCCGATATTTAGTGGCCCGTATCTCAAGATCCGTAGCGATATACACCAAAGTCATATTAAGGAAAATGAAGTCCAATGTTTGGGCTATAACTTTCGTGCTTTGAGCTCCAAGAGTTTACATACGAATTTTGAAGAAAAAGGTGAGTCAAGTTGCTGGTTTGGATGAGTTTCAGAATCACAATCGAGTTCAGTCAAGGTTCAGTTAACAGGTTGATCTTTGGCGCGTGTGATCTCTAGTTTGGTGGAGATTTGGATCAAGGTTGTATAAGGGGGTTTGAAGATGGTTGTGTCCTCTACAAGATTTGTTTTGGGAGATCGTTTGGTCGACATATGAAATGAAGAGACCGAGAGGTGGTTTGGGGACGGTTTCAGCCGGTTTCAAATCGAAATCAGTTGAGCTTCGACCGACGCCGCCGCCCCACTTCTCTCGCCGCGCGCCAACTTTCGCGCACGCCACGCGCCAGTGCGGGCGAGGGGCAATGCGAGAGCAGCAAGCAGGTACTGGCAGTGCTCGCCGCGTGCGTGAATGGGATAAGGCTCGATCAATTTGAGCGTTCTTTGTTTACCACGCTCTTCCGGTGCAGTTCGCCGCTGTCCAGCCTTTCGCCGTCGTCCTTGCTTTTCCCTTCAAATCCGTTCGCGAGCGAGTGTTCTGGGGTAGCCTTGGTTCTTCCAGCTCGTCCGCGTTCAGACGCTTCAACCGCAATCGCCGCGCCACCGTCGTCCTTGCCCTGTCACCGCCGCCGTCCACCGAGCCACGGTGAGCTCCATCTTCCAGCCACCTTTGTCATCTATCAGCCCCGTAATAATGTTCTCCAGGTTCCCGTGATGCTTGCCATGGGGTTTGTTGCCGTTCTTGAGCTCGTTTGGCTGGAGCGCAGCTGCGCCGCCATGGCCGCCGGACGGTTCACCGCCGCCGCGGTGGTGTTCCTTGTGGTTCTGATCATCCCAGTTGGGGGTTCGGCCGGGGATGGATCTGTGGTAGGCTAGAATGTCTGACCGTGGAGTTCTTGGGGTTGAGGATCTCGCCGTCGGCGAGTTGACCGCCGGTAGGGCCGGTCCTGGCCGCGCTCAGGCGCGAGCACGCGAGCGCGCGTCTACGCGTGTAGGAAGGCGGAGGGGAGAGCGGTGCTAGTTTGGGCCGGGAGCCGCCGAGCGGTGCTGGGCCGAGATCTGGTGGCCGCTTGACAAGGAAAGAAGGAAAGGGAAGCAGGCCGGGCCGGTTAGTAAAGGAGAAGAGAGGAGAAGGTGATGGGCCGGGCCAAGCCGGGCCGACTGAGGAAAAAGAGAAGGGAGGAAAAGAAAGAAAAAGGAAAAGGGTAAGGTGGGCCGGGTCGGGCGGCCCATTTGAGAAAAGATGGACTGCGGGTTGAATTAAGGATAAGGCCAGGGAGTTTTCTGCAAAATCAGGAAGTTTTAGGTTTTATTAGTTTTTAGTGTTTTTAGAAATGCATTTCAATAGGAATAATATTTAGAAATGCATATCTTTTTGTAGCAAGCTCTAAAAATTAATGAAATAAATTTTATTGCAATAGTTGCATGTTTCTTTATGCATCTAGATTATTGTTTAGTATATTAGATGTTTTTATAATTATTACCCTTAATTATTAGAATGGGTTTGAGAGTTTGTTTAATTAGAAAATAGGTTTTTATTAGTTATTCGCTTATTTATAATCCTTGAATAAGATAATTAATTCTTTTTTTCTAATTAGGTGTTTTTACAAAAGTTTAGGGTGGTTAAGGGTCCCTAATTTAAAGTTTTCATGTTTTTGCATCATGTCGTGTAGACCAGGATCCGTTGCAGTCCGAGTTGGTGGAGGTCCCCGACGACGTCCAGGAGGGAGACGAGGTGGTGTTTGAAGCGGAGACCGAAGCTGTACCGCAAGCCCAGAAGCCCCTGTTGCTGCAGAGCCGGAGATCAGTGAGCCAGTCAAGCCCCGGAGCATACCTATCCCAGCACTAACTTGACTACTTTTGATATGATTGAGCCTATGTTTGTGCATTAGATTAGGGTAGAGTGAATCCTATTTTGATGCATAATCCATCCTTGTTTAGAGCATCTCTACCACCTTTTCAAAAAGATAGAGTAGAGTTGCTTAGATCTGCTCACGGTAGAAGTTCAGGTGTGATCCCGATCACCTGCACAATAGGTGGTGCTGGCTTAGAGAGTTAAAGCAGGTTTAGTGAGTCTTTGAAAGTGTTGGGCAGGACACGTAGATGATGTCTATGAATTATGTTGGACGCTTTGGTAATTTAAGTTGGTCCTGCCCACTTGATAAGTGCAGGAGTTGCTGTGGTCTGCCTGTGGTCAAGCTTTGAACGTACTGGGCACATACCGGTATAGGGAGCCGGGAAACTGATGTACTGCTGTGGTACCAACGGTTGAACTGTGACTCACCGTGTCTGGCGAGGAACGTGGGCGGGGTCGTAGTCAGTAACCCACATGCCTTTGCCCGGGCATTGTGTAAGGATTGGGGATGCGACCCCGGACTATGTGGGCACAGTTCAGGCAATGGTGGCCGCAATACGAAAAGTAGCTTTGTGTGGCCTTCCGGGGGCGCGCACGCGGCGTGTGTTTCAGGTTGTCCCCTGCAGGGTTTGAAATCGATTCGAATCACCGAGTGTCACGGTTTTGATACATGCTTGATCCTGACAGATGGTTTATTATATGTTCATGTGATGTTTAGCTCTCACGTTCTGCTATTCCTATTTTGGCAGTACTGGTTGACTCACCTAGCTGAATAGGGTAATACCTGGTCAGTCTAAAATTTGGCAATTAAAGTAATAACTCTTTAAGCTATGCTTTGTTAGCGTCTGTTATCTCTGTGTAACTTCAAAGCCTTGCATGCCCTTGTTTTCCTTTAGTTTAGTCTGTCGGGAAGCCTCGCTGAGTACCTTTGTACTCAGGGTTCTTTGACCCCTTGTTGCAGTTGAGTCCGAGGAGTAGCTTTCTGCTGGCGCTGAGGCGGTCTGTGGACTCAGACATGTCAGGGCACGACATGATCTGATGTTAACCTGTTTAATTACCTTGTTAACCTTTTTGTGAACTTAGAACCTGTGTTAAGTTATGTAAATTTGAGCTACTCTGGTTTGTATAAATCTTACCTGTCTGTGTTGTATATATATTTGTGCCTGTGCAATATCTGTGATGTATCCTCTGGTGTTGGGATCCTGAGTATTTGTGATGAGACAGCTGATAGTGAATGATTCGGGTTGTCTCGGAGACACTCGATGGAACCCTGGACTTATGCTGACCCAGGTGTGTGACGTGTTAGTGTTTTACACTACAGATCACACCTGAGTCAGTTTAAGTAGGGCTGTTCCGTCACA
>CM014278.1:96199141-96226279 GCA_004135705.1 Alloteropsis semialata | reverse complement strand
CATCGGTTTCTAGTTTCCTTAAATCGTTTAAAATAATCTATAACAGATTCATCTCTTTGCTGCTTAACCGATGTTAGATCTGTCAATTTTAACTGAGCACTCCCACTATAAAAGTAATCATGAAATTTCTGCTCTAATTGGTTCCATGAATTAATTGAGCCAGGAGTTAATGAATAAAACCAGGAAAAAGCAGTTCCAGTTAAAGATAAGGAAAATAAACGAACTTTCAAAGCATCACTAAAACTGGCTTCTCCCAATTGTGCAATATATTGGCTAATGTGTTCTCAAGTAGTCTTACTATCATCACCATTAAATTTTACAGAATCAGAAACACGCCAATTAGGTGGATAAGGAACAGAATCAAAACTAGCAGAATATGGTTTTTGATATAATCTTGAGTTTCCCACATCAATGCCAAGTTTATTCTGTACCATATTAGCTAACTCGTCCTTTAATTTAAAGAATTCAGCATGTAAATTTGAACGAGCTAGATCAGATTGCCCTGTGGCTGTGTTTGGAACTTGAACAACATGAGGTATGCGATGAGAGCTTTGCCGCAAATAATGATCATACACATCGTTAGGAATCCCACTAGAATTAATATTTTGATTAGGTATAGGGGGTGATGTGTATGCACGTGTCTCAATATAAGCAAAACGATTAGTAACCTCTGTAATTCGGTTAGGGACTACCGAAAAAGGAACTGTGGCATGTGGTACTGACTGCTGTACAGCCTGAGTAGCAAAACCGGTTCCACCGGTTTCTAGAACCGGTTCCACCGGTTTTGCGAGGCTGGCGAAACATGTGTTGGCGGCGGTAATTGCCCAGGATAAAAATTAGTCGGCATACCATACCATGGATTTTCAAGTGTTTTTCCTGGTGTAGCCGACACACTCGCATGCGTATTCTCATGTTGCATAGGTGGTATGTTTTGTGCATAATAAGAAGCTTCTACCAACCTATCTTTTTCAATTTTTCTGATTCTGTCAATAAGCGTGCATACTAATTCATCAGTATGTACAAGCGCGGCACTAAGATCATCATTAGATTTAGGAACAGAAGTTTCAGCTGGGTGTACAGCTACCGGAGGTATTTCTTCCACCTTTTGGTCCTTCATCGTGAACGCCGGCATCATGAATTCGTGAGTCCTTATCACCTTGCCATGGCGATCTTTCTTCAGCCCCATCAGGAATTGATTCTTGAAGAATTCTTGGGCTGCTTCAAATCTCTGACGCTCCTCATCACCGATCTCCTCAATGGAGGGCACGATGATGTTGTCCTTGTCCAATTCTGCAGTAGATCCCATCTGGCTAGGGTTTGATAAATCGGTTATTGAAACTAAGGTTTCCAAATTCCCCAGCGGAGTCGCCAAAAATGTGTTGATGCTTTTTCTGGTCAACACACCGAAAATTGCGCTAGCTCACGCGGATCCACAACGGATCGATCACCTGCAGCACGCCCATACAAAACCGGTGAAACCGGTTTATGAATCCGATGAAACCGGTTCTTTACACTACTACAGCAGGAGCATCACAGGCGGTTCGGTTGCCCACATCACAGCCTGTTTTCAAAAGTGGCGCTGATTAAGTGGCGCTGATAATCGCATTTTCACAGCCAGTTTACCTCATGAACCAGCTGTGATAATCATATCACAGCCGGTTTTGGGCCTTCCAAAACTCGGTTTTTCCTGGGCAATCACAGCTCGTTTTTTGCCAATAACCGGCTGTGAAAGTGCTTTTTCACAGCCGGTTTTGTTCCAACAAAAACCGGCTGTGAAAGAGCCTTTTCACAGCAGGTTTTTGGCCAAATAAACCGGCTGCGAAAAGTATCTTTCACAGTCGGTTTTTTAAAACCGGCTGTGATGCATGTTTTTCACAGCCGGTTTTAACCGGCTGTAATAGCATTTTTCTAGTAAAAAAATAATAATTAGGTATAATCTGCAGCAAGCACAATATTGCAATATATCAATCCAGCAAAAACAAACAACAATACATCAACTCACAATAATAATATTACAGTCTCACAATTTCCATACATTGACATCAACTCAAATCCAAACATATCGAGTCCATACATATAGAGTTCTTACATAAACCATACATATATCAAAGTCCATACATGAAACCATATATATCGAAGACCATACATGTAGTCCTAAATCACACAGAACTCACCACCTGGTGTCACAACATGGTCTAAAATAAATCCACATAGTTGTTCCTGAAGTGCCCAAATCTCACTAAGAAGCAACTCAGAAGTATGGAGACTACAATTCTGCACACAACACCATAATAGCAATGTAGTTAGTGACGAAATATCAATGAATAATAAAAATTTTGTTTCTTATACTAAATATTCTGAAATTCAAGCAAGCTGCACTTTTCAACTAGCCTCTAGATATAGTACTATAATAGGAGTACAACAGAAATTGTATATGTGGCACTAAATAATATGCAGACAAAGTTTATTATACATACACACAACCATATCAAATTCCATCAACAACCAAAATCGCTTCAAGCAAAAAACAGTAATCATGATGAAATAAGTGATTTACAATGCACATTCTTATTCACCATCTCTAACGAAAACATATTATGTCTTTATTCACAAGAAAATGGAAATGTATTCCAGTTAAATTTAATGTCTCATCCTTGTCAACATAATGTTTGCATCTCATTATGATGCATTTCTAATTTTCAAGTCTCAAAATATTCAGAGATGTATATACAAGTATACAACCATAAGCATATCTCAAAAACATATCCTAGTGGGCATTTCTAGAAATGCAAGGCATAGAGGGATAGTTGATGGTAAGAATATCTATAATTGTTTTTATCAAGAATGGGCACAAAAATGAATATGACAATAACAATAAATATGAAAACTAAAACAATCGTTGCAACCTGATCTGCTTGTTCTCCGAACTCATCATTAGTTGCGCATAGCATATAATGCATCACATAGAAGCCGCATAGATTGTTTCCAGGCGGCTGCCTAAGGATCCATTTCTTTTCAATGATATCAAATTTTTTTTGCAAATGGCCTACATATAATGCCCCCTTTCTTCCTGTACTTGGCTAAAGCACTGCATACATTACGAAGAATTGGTAACATTAGATAATAGATTATTTAAAATACATATTCACATTGAAAAGAAGAAAATGGTTGTCCTGACTTACGTGTTGAGGAGGTTGATGAGAGGTTGGATGTACTCAAGCTTCCTCCATTTCGAGTCATAAACCTTAATAGTGCTCTGATCAAGGCATATGTCGATGAGAACATGGTGAAATCTGCATTTAGGATAAAATCAAATAAATCATTTCTAAGATTGCACAAAGAAAGTATTGATTTGAAGACACTTACTTGCAATTGTATGAAAGAAGTATGCGCTTCTTGTCCTGCATCTTGAGCATAGCATTCACCAAGTAGGTTAAGCAGTGAGGCTTTTTAATCTCTTCCTCATTAATAGCTTGAGGGTCTAAGAATCCTACGTTGGTTGTGCCTTCTTCTTTCAACTTGTGTGCCACTATGCTACAAAAATGCCGATCTTTTTACACATGTTTTATTAATGGAATAATTTGTAGGAAAAGATAGTTTAGACACTTACAGAGAAAATAAACTTAGGATTGAACAATCTACGGCATTCTGCTGGTACAACTCATATAGCGAATCGAAATAAACCCAGACTATGTCCTCTTTTGACTTGGACGCTGGCTTATGAAAATGTTCTTCCTTGTATCTCGCCCCAAACGCCTCACCACTTTGACCTTTGTACCATTCATGCAAATTCCGCATTCGCGTGGGTAAATGAGGTATTTGCCATGGTTCCACAAGATCCCCGCCTGGTTGGAACGGCCATATAGGCGCCGCAGGTGTAAGCTTACCATCCTCTTCCAACTGCATATGGTCTTCCTGTGTGAGGTTGTTTTCTGCTAAAAACTCTTCCCTTGCCTTCTTATTTTGTAGGAAGTTTTGGTCGCTTAATTTTTGGTTGCTTTGTTTACATATAGTGCGCCCGAAGTCTGACGGAGGCTTCCAGTTATTCCCTGTCTGTGGAACCATTGCTAATTTGTAAAAGTGAAGTACCGCATCAAGGGGTGGTGGCGTGTCGTCCTTTTCTGGCATTAGCGATGTTATACTCGCGTTCACTTGCTTTTTCCTAGTGCCTGGGTTAGATTTGGTTGGCCTTTGCTCTTGCTCTTCCTCTTGCCCGCATGGTGTATTAGAATACACTAGATTCTTAGAACCTAACATACCAGACTGCATTCTCTTTTCCCTTGGGCTCGATGGCGGGGTAGAATCCCTAGAAGGATGAGTCGTGCTCACCCTTGAACATCGGCCTTGAGAGACACGTTTTTTGGGCTTGGGGCTTGCTGATCGACTTTCAGATATTTCTGGCTGTGGGAGTGCATCATTGTCAAGAACAGGTGACAATGGACGTTCATCCGACTCACAGTCTGATTCTTCAGACTCGTCGTCAAATGAGATATAGCGCTTACGCCAAGCCACGAAGCAACCAATGTTGTCCCCAATTTTCTTCTTATCATTCTACCCGGGGATATCTAGCTCCACTCTACAGAACCTTTTCTTAACAATGGCATCAATGGTGACTTTGGCGTATCCATCCAGCAATGGACGGCAATGCAATTGAACCCCTTCACCGGTAGGCCATGCCTGCCCAACCGCAACCTTGGTCTTCCAGAATTTGTCCTGGACGTATAGCTTGCATTGTCTTGGTTCTGTGATCGCATCCACTGGAAAAGACATGGCTGCATCGTCCGCAGGAAGCCCGACACTTCCGCAACTACTACGGTGCACGACAGGGCTAGTGTGAATCTTACCGCCTTGTTCCGGAAGCGAACCTTGGTGCCGAGCCTGCTCGTTGAATTCCTTCCGAAGCTGCTGGCGGACTTGTTCGGTCACTTGTTCGGCAACTTCCTGGCGAACGGCTTGTATCATAGAATTCCATTGGGACTCTCATGCTGCCTTGCTCCTTTTATAGCTTCTGTATGTGCTTGCATCGTCTACGAAGGCAAGGCCCCAGGGAACAACTCCGGTGCCTCTTGTGCGTCCAGGGTCCTCTTTGTTTCCTAGATCACGTGTAAGCACGTCATTCTCTCTATTCGGAATAAAGAGTCTGGCCTGAACTTCACTTTGGGCTTGCTTTATTTTACTTGCTATTTCCCTGGATTCTTGTGTGCGGTAACTAAGGGAGTCATCAGGGTTGTAATAAGCACCACGAGCAAGTAGGTACCTCACGGCACGCTCATCCCATCCATCTGTCTCAAGCGTTGCACCAGAGCTTGTCACCGCTTCAGCCATCTCCTCCCAGTCGTTTATTTTCCCAAGGTACCCACGAGACCCACAATGATGGTGCCAGGTATTCTTAGAGGAATTAACTGTATTTTTTGAGCAGGTCTCTTGTACCTTAGGCCTCGCATAGTACTTACAGAAACTTTCCCAATACTGCTCCTGGTTCGGATAGTGATTCCAGTTAGGCACCCGACCTTGCTTCCTCATCTTATTTAGTACCCCCCTAAAATTATTTGCTGACTTGCCCATCGTTTGCAGTGTTTTGTGCTTTGCAAGTGCCTCAGAGTTTGGATCGGGAAAAATGAAATGTTCTTTCATCTTATTCCAACATAGTTCCTTTATCGGATTAGGAGGTTGCATGTCCGTTTCCTTTGAATTCCAGCCATGATATATGATCGGAACGTAATCCTTCACTATGCGCCCTGCGGCAGTCTTGTAAGGCCCTATAATCTTCTCTGGTGAAACTGGCTCCCCGGTAATATCTACACGGGTGATTGTCATTCGGCCTGTTGGCATCTTGTTCGGGCCTCTCTTGCCTCGGACTTTCGGTTCTTCCGACATCTCTGCCTCAGTCTGAACTGGCTCCTGCTAATACTAAACACTATTACTATCCAAAGATGCACCTAATAATTAGGTTACTCACGTACAATGACATGAATTACCTCATTCTCTGATAAGCTATCATTTTGTTGAACATCATTTTGGTCGAGGTTTAGGTACGCGAAAGGGCTCCCTTCGGCACCATCACTAGCCCCTTCGTCATTGTGCAATTCATTCTCGGCCTGTCTCGCTCGACGAGACGTGAATCGGTCGAATCGACCCATGATCTGCGTACACGAGTATGGCTATGGTACTTAGTTTAGTAACTCGCTAGACAAGAAAAAGAGAAATATAACAGTCTTATTTTGCAGAAATGAATATAGTGAAAGGAATGGAGGGCACTAGGTAGTTGACATTAATTAACAAACAATCCAACTCAAATATAGTGATTGAACAATATCCTAAACATTTCCAATATCCTAAACAATATCATTGAACAATTGTAGTCCAGACTCTAGCACAGTGAAAAGATTATGGAGAACAAGGACTTGGATGAGATATGGCATGATAGGCATAAGCTATAGAGAATAAATAATGTGATTGGAAATTTGGGCAGCATTTCCTCTAGAATTTGAGTTAAAGGGACCACCATTCCACACAATCCATGACACACATGAGATTCAAATCCATAACATCCATGAGATATATATATGTCAAGCACTCCATCCAATGATCAATCATACGTTTTGACAGAAGAGAGTGAACTTGAGATTGAAATTTGATTTGGGAATTCACCTTGAGTGACTGCTGCTGAGAGGAAGAGGTGAAGTCGAGCCTGAGCAAGGGGAGTGCTCAGCAAGGGGATTTTTGGCGAGGCAGCCGCGGGAGGATGAAGTGGACGGCGTGCGTGGATGGTGGAGCACGCGAGCACGACGGCGCGGAATGGTGGAGCGGCGGCGCGCGGATGCGGACGGCGGCCGGCGATGGACGCGCGTGCGAGGGCGAGGTGGCNCTATGGATGGGGAGCAGGCGCCCGGGGTTTTATCCTCAAACATCAGAGCCGGTTATAAAAAACCGGCTGTGATAAGGATCACAGTCAGTTTTTTCAGAAAATCGGCTGTGAAACCCTTATCACATCCGGTTTTCAAAGAAAACCGGCTGCGAAATAGCACTGTTCACAGCCGGTTTTCTTTGAAAACCGGATGTGATTTTCAATTACAATTTTCAAGTAAAAAATTAAAGAATTTTTTTTTCAAAATGTCAAGATCTTTGTGCGATGGAGTCATGCATTGAAATAATGGGTCATGGAAAAAATCCAACAATTTTCGGAGCAGGTTTAGGCATTTTCGTATTTTTTTCAAAAAAATGCCCAGAAATTCAATTAAAGCATGGAAATCATTAACGTTGTCGAAAAAAGCCGAAACTCCTCTGGGGCAACTTATAGGCGTCCTAACACCTATGAAAAATGATAGACCTTGTATATGAGTATACAAAGTTGTCTCGGTGCAGAAACGTGAAAGAATACGCTAAGTCCTATAGAAGTGTGCCGAGTAGGTTCGAGATTGTGAACAATGTGCAGTATCGGGTTCTCACAATGACAAGATCTTTGTGCGATGGAGTCATGCATTGAAATAATGGCTCATGGAAAAAATCCAACAATTTTCGGAGCAGGTTTAGGCATTTTCGTATTTTTTTCAAAAAATGCCCTGAAATTCAATTAAAGCATGGAAAATCATTAACGTTGTCGAAAAAAGTCGAAACTCCTCTAGGGCAACTTATATGCGTCCTAACACCTATGAAAAATGATAGACCTTGTATATGAGCATACAAAGTTGTCTCGGTGCAGAAACGTGAAAGAATACGCTAAGTCCTATAGAAGTGTGTCGAGTAGGTTCGAGATTGTGAACAATGTGCAGTACCGGGTTCTCAAAATGTCAAGATCTTTGTGCGATGGAGTCATTCATTGAAATAATGGCTCATGGAAAAAATCCAACAATTTTTGGAGCAGGTTTAGGCATTTCCGTATTTGTTTTCAAACAAATGCCCAGAAATTCAATTAAAGCATGGAAAATCATTAACGTTGTCGAAAAAAGCCGAAACTCCTCCGAGGCAACTTATATGCGTCCTAACACCTATGAAAAATGATAGACCTTGTATATGAGCATACAAAGTTGTCTCGGCGCAGAAACGTGAAAGAATACGGTAAGTCCTATAGAAGTATGTCGAGTAGGTTCGAGATTATGAACAATGTGCAGTACCGGGTTCTCAAAATGACAAGATCTTTGTGCGATGGAGTCATGCATTGAAATAATGGCTCATAGAAAAAATCCAACAATTTTTAGAGCAGGTTTAGGCATTTCCGTATTTTTTTCAAAAAATGCCCAGAAATTCAATTAAAGCATGAAAAATCATTAACGTTGTCGAAAAAAGCCGAAACTCCTCTGGGGCAACTTATGTGCGTCCTAACACCTATTAAAAATGATAGACCTTATATATGAGCATACAAAGTTGTCTCGGCGCAGAAACGTGAAAGAATACGCTAAGTCCTATAGAAGTGTGTCGAGTAGGTTCGAGATTGTGAACAATGTGCAGTACCGGGTTCTCAAAATGACAAGATCTTTGTGCGATGGAGTCATGCATTGAAATAATGGCTCATGAAAAAATCCAACAATTTTCGTAGCAGGTTTAGGCATTTCCGTATTTTTTTGCAAAAAAATGCCCAAAAATTCAATTAAAGCATGGAAAATCATTAATGTTGTCGAAAAAAGCCGAAACTCCTTAACGGGTGGCATTTTGTTGAATGCTAACAGAGATCATAACCCTATCAGTATTTTCGGCCACATTTTCTCTTAATACCAAAGGACTTGATTGACCGATGTTTGCATCTTTTAGCCATGTAATTGGATTAATAATCTGCATTATTAATAATTTCTATTCTCAGTGAAATAGTGATTGCATTCAAATGCAACATGCAGAGGATGATCTATATTACCATATTGTAGCGAAGTTGTTGAGGTGCGGGAATTAGGACATGATCAACTTGTTGTGTTGTCGACCATCCGGGCTCGTGAGCCTCTCGAATCGGGATCATAGGTGGCATATTAGCAACATAGCCACCACGTCTAGCTGTCTGACGCTGTCTCGGCATGGTACTAACCAAATTAACCAAAATTAGTTCCTTTAAACCGCAATATGTTACATGTTAATTTAACAAAACTAGTATATACTTATAAAGAAGCACAAGAAAAAAAATCAAAGGAATACATACTTGATTCACGGCGAGCTGAGCAAATGTCAAGCAGAAGAAATGAGGCACACATCAGGAATCTCCGATGTTGCTCGGTATTTATAGGGCCTGGGGTTTTCACAGCCGGTTCCAAATTGAACCGGCTGTGAATTCACAGCTGGTTTTTCAACAAAACCGGCTGTAAAAAATTGTCAATCATTGCAACCAGATTCCGATTCCTTTGTTTTTTTGTCCAAAAAAATTTATTGCCGAATATAAATACTAATTGCCGAATATAAATACTAATTATTATAAAATATAAATACTAATTGCCGAATTATAATTATTACATAGAGGGAAGTAAATGTTGAAACATTACATAAAATTAATAATAGTACATAGAAGGTTTTTGAATATTAAATAATGATTACAAAAATAATTCCTCCAAAGGTTGGCTTCAACTGACTATTACGGCCTCATCATGATCGAGTCGCACGTAAGCTGGTTCGTCACCTTCTTCAAACACATGTAGCTCAACATCAGGACCAAGAGGTGGCATGTCATGGTAGCCATTACCCTCTTCCTCGGTTCTATCTTCTACACCGACGATCTTTCTTTTCCTCTGAAGTACAACATGGCGCCCCTTGTTAGCCAGGTCGTTTGCATAGAAGACTTGGACTACATCTTTAGCCCACACGAATGGTTCTTCTCTGTATGCGATGTCCTTCAGATCCACGACAGTCATACCATACTCGTCCGTGAAGACGCCCGTAGGAACTTTGACCCACTGGCACTTAAAAAGAGGGATCTTCAGTGCACCGTAGTCTAGCTCCCATATCTCCTCTATGAATCCATAGTATGTCTCCAGCTTACCGTTGTTGTCGTAAGCATCAATCCGGACACCGCTATTTTGGTTAGTGCTTTTTCCATCCTGTTTCCTTGTGTAAAATGTGTATGCATTTATTTGATACCCTTGGTACTTGCATAGCATACTAGATGGTCCGACGGCCAAGGTATCTAGCTCAGAATGCCCACGCCAATCAATTTATCTCGCAACCAATTGCCAAAGAAGTCTCTATGCTGTTTCAATAGCCATGATTCTGACCTATTACTATTTTTTGCTCGTAGTTCTCGTTTGTGCATCTCGACATATGGAGTGACTATGGCAGCTTGCTGTAGTACGGCGAAATGTGCTTGCCTGAAAGCAACTAGGTCATCAACATTGTGTGTTTGCTTGCCTATCGTGCCTATGCCACCTAGCCTTCCCTCATGTGGAGATTTTGGCATGCCCATTCTGTCAATATCCAAGTAGTATGTGCAGAACTCAATTGCCTCCTCTGTAGACCATCCGCTTACCATGCACCCTTCAGGCCTATATCTATTGCGGACATATTTCCTTAGAACACTCATTAGCCTCTCGAAAGGAAACATCTGATGTAAGAAGATGGGACCAAGGACTCTAATCTGTTGTACAAGGTGGGTGAGGAGATGGACTGATATGTCAAAAAAGGTAGGTGGGAAATGCATCTCTAGCCTGTTAATAGTACGGATCAAGTCTGCCTGCATCTTGTCTAGTATTTGTAGATCAATGACCTTGTGTGACATTGCATTGAAGAAGGAGCACAACTTTATGATTGGTTCTCTTACCTTTGTCGGGAGAACACCTCTAATTGCAACAGGGAGCAACTGTGTCATGAGAACATGGCAATCGTGGGCCTTCATGCAGCCCATGTTGAATTTCTTCTCTTTGGTATTGACTAGCCTTCTGATGTTTGATGAGTAGCCAGTAGGAACTTTGCGTTCATGAAAGAATTTACATATTTTATCCTTCTCTTGACTGTCCAAGGTCCATGAAGAAACCGGAAGCTTCTTTTTGCCATCAGGTTGTACAATTGGATGTAGCTTAGGCCTAACATTCATCTCTTCTAAGTCCTATCTAGTTTCCAATGAGTCCTTTCCTTTACCCTTCGCAGCCATCACTGTTCCAAGCGTGCTCTCCGTAACATTCTTTGTTAGGTGCATCCCGTCAAGTGCGTGACGAACAATGAGAAACTTCCAATAAGGAAGCATCCAGAACAAAGACATCTTTTTGAACAGAGAATCAGCCGGTGCGGGTACACTTCCGGCCCCCTTTCCAAGGACAACTCTTAGTTTGCTAACCATCTTGAATATCTACTCTCCATTCCTGTATGTCGGAGGTGATCGGTCATCCCTTGTACCATCAAAGGATTTCTTGTTCCGGCGATAGGGGTGGTTAATTGGAAGCAACCTTCGATGACCCATGTAGACCATCTTCCTGCTATTGCTAAGCCATCTTGCATCTGTCTTTTCCATGCAAACCACACATCCCTTATACCCTTTTGTAACTGTTGACGCGGAAAATCGGCGGTCGTATCCTCAGCGAGCAACACAACAAGGCCAGGGAGATCTGCTTCACTCCGGTGCTGCTATTGCTAAGCCATCTTGCATCTGTCTTTTCCATGCAAACCACACATCCCTTATACCCTTTTGTAACTGTTGACGCGGAAAATCGGCGGTCGTATCCTCAGCGAGCAACACAACAAGGCCAGGGAGATCTGCTTCACTCCGGTGCTGGTCCTGCACTTTGTCCAGGTTCGCGGCGTGCCAGTCAATTTGACCTGAAATTGACAAGGGAATAAACAGTTAAATTACTCTTTGATTGTGCCAGCTCTATTCCAGACGGCAAATGCGCGTTGGACTTTAGCCAAGACCCAATCAGACTTGTATCGGCCGATGCCAATCGGACCTCAAAATCGGACCAATCAGGATCGGACCTTGATTAATGTAACAGATCAGCCTTTAAATAATAAAATAAAGCATAAAACATGGCCAATATGTAAATAACAGATCAGCTATACCTTTGAGCAAGATATTAAATAATCAAAGTGTCAGCCGATACATTGTCCACCTTGCCCAGTTGCCGGTTTGATTCATCTTATCGGACCACCTAGCTATCCGATCGGACCAGGATTGTTTCGACACGGTTTCACAGACGGATGCAGCGCACATACTCCAGCTATGATCAAACCAGATAACTAAACAATCAAACTCGATTCATCAACCCAACAACTAAACAAGATACTCACACAGGTAATTAATCAGATCAAGCAAATAAACAGTAAAACAGTAACAAGATCGTTCCGATATTCAAAGCTGTCTTTGAATAATCAAGAGGAATCTAGCTCCGACGCAGGGAATCTAAATCAACCTTGACGATCAAAGATTAATCTTTGATATATTGTGAAAACCTAGCTCCGACGCAGGGAATCTAAATCAAGCACAACAATCAAAGAACAACCAGATAAAACAATGAAGATGAATCGGACCTAGAACGATATTGTAAGATAAGTATTGCTCAAATCGGACTAAACCAATGCTCATAGCTGTTGAAGAATCAGATTAATTCACATGGCGCAGATCTAAATCAATCTAGCAACTCCAAGCAACCGCATAAGCTGCCTTCTAATAACAAGATAAATCTAGCTCCGACGCAGGGAATCTAGATCAAGCCCGAAACTCGATGAACAACTCGGTAAACGATTAACTACTGAATAATCAATAGAGATCTAGCTCCGACGCAGGGAATCTAGACCAATCTTGATAATTCAAAGATAAATCGGTTGAACAGTATAAACGAGAAAGGGCGATGCGCCTCAATTCAAAGCTTAAACTAGTTCGATAAGTTGACAATCTTACTGGTAAGCCGGAGATCAGGAACTGATGCAGCCCGTCCACCAATGAGTTCGTCGGTATCTACTCCTACTCCTAAGGTTTTGGCGTGAAGCCGGGTTGTATTGATTGTGAGAATAATTCTTTACAATGGACGAGGGTTTATATTTATACCCTGGTCATGAGGAGTCCTGATCGGACTTGACTAACTTGCAGATAAAGTAAACTAAATCTAATATAAAATGGGACTCTCAATACGCCTTCTGAAAAGGAAAATAGTCCCCGCTCATGCTACGCTTCCTCCTTAGCCAATGCGCCTCTCTTCATTCATCATTAGATCGGACTTTCCTGCTTATTGGACCTCCTTTCCTGCATCAGCTTCCTTCTCCGGCATCATCTGTTTGACCATTCAACGGGCCCACTGTGCAGTGCCAGCCTTACCACGTCACCACTTGACTCAGCATACCCAGTGCGAAAATCCGGTGTCAACACAAGCCCCCCAATTTTGGGATAAAATATGTTTTATTCCAAAATTCGTATCTGTCATCATAACTCCTTCACCGATTTTTGTGCTGAAACTTCCCATCCCTGCACTGTGCGGCTCCTCGATTTTTGGGCCACGGCCGTTTTCTCCTTATAAAAATCATCACCGGCGGCCACGCTGTTCACTCCTCCTTCCTCGCCAAGAATCCGCACTGCTCATCTTCTTCCTCCTCTCTTCCGAGTGACCATTCGCATCTACTCAAGCCCAAATCAAAATTTGCTCATATGGCTGAATCATCCTCCATGGGTGTCCTCCAATCTTCCGCATCCACTTCTCTCTCAGAATCGGCTCCAGCAAGTTCATCAGCGGCAACGCTTTTCACCATGGCAGTAGCCATGACCTCGACAATGGCGGCGGCCACGACCTCAACAATGGCGGCAGCAGCGAGCTCCTCAACCTCCTCTTCATCGACCCTCTTCGCCTCAGGCTCTTCCTCGGTGCCCGCAGGATCATCAACAGGAGAGGCACGCCATCCAATCTCGGAGATATTTTACCGAATCTGAACTCATTTTCGTATTTTGAGATTCGGCTCTTTAAACTTGTTCTTATTTAGCATTTTTCTTCTAGGCCATTCGTGCCCAAACCCTAATCCCTGTAGGCGATGTCCAAGGGGCTTATTTTCTTGGTCCAATGGGAGATCCGAACCCCACCGAGTTTATCAATCTGGAAACCCTACGCATCCCGTTCAAGACTTCCGGATTCGACGTCGAAGATTGGAAGAATGCATTCCGCTCTTGGCCGACAGTTCTCCCCGGATGGAAAGACTGGTACCTGAGAGTATCGGCCTCCAAGTCTGCAATCTGGGACAGATCAGACATCGCCCAGTGTATCGGCCTCAGCATCGGACCCATCGCCAAGAATGAGAACCTCCTGATCGCTGCATCACATTTTTGGTCCGATGCAATGAATGCCTTCATCTTTGGTCATGGTCCGATGACCCCAACATTGCTCGATGTGGTCATGCTCCTTGGCCTCAACGTCACCAGTAACAAGCGTCCTCTCAGGCTCAATGTCAAACTAACTCATCATTTCAAGACCAAAAACTCTGGCGGCTGGAAGGGATACATGGAGAGCCATCATCGGATCGGACCCGTGACTGATCGTGAGCATGCGGCCTTTCTGAATATGTGGTTGGACAGATTCTTCTTCTGCGGCACCACTCTTGGTCCGACAGCCAACTTTCAACACTTGGCTGAATCGCTGGCAAGTGACCATGTCATCAATCTCGGTCAGTATCTCCTGGGAGCAGTATACAATCTGCTTCATCAAGTCGCCAAGCGCCTGAGGACCGGATCGCCTATCACCAATCTCGGCGGGCCATGGTGATTTATTCAGATGTGGTTGATGCTTCATTTGAGCAAGGCTCTCAAAGTAAACATCCGGAAACACCAATTCCCAACGAACAGGCCTGAATCGGAAGAGATCACCAGGCGCTGATGCACTTCGCTTGGTGAAGCTGCCATGGGTTTTCCCGCTGAGAAATTATCGGCCAAGGAATCGTCCAAGTACTTTGCACTTCTTTATAGAGGTATTACTGACGACAAGGTGCTCTGGTTCTTGTACGACAATGCTGACGAATACGAATTGCCCTATAAATTTAAATTCGGCATGATCGTGGAGACAGATACAGAAGCCCTTGCCATCTTCCGGACTTGCATCAATGCTCAATTCCTCCCAATCGGCCTCAGTCTGAGCAAGCCAGGACAATCAACTTATGAGTACTATCATCCAAATCTGGCTGCCCGTCAGTTTGGTATTGGACAGCTTCCGCCCCATCTAGTTTTGACCGATCGAGTCTATCCAAGGGGAAAAGTCGACACAGGCGTAGAATGGGATCGCCTCTTGGAACTCGAGCCTCCTCTTGATCAAACCAATCTCGACACTTGGGCAATCGGCCTCGTAACTCATCGGACCTTCAACACGTGGTGGGCCGAATGGCGCCAACATCTATTCTTGTTAGGACGTTGATCGCTCTCCTCCGACGATCACTCAATCTGGGAAGCAAGTCGTTTACAGCAACATCTCGTCAGATCCGTGGATCGGCTACGATTCCCCCACCATCGGTAACCTCCTGTCGGCTCTTAGCGACAGCAGGAAAAGGAAGAAGCCGATGTCCTCCAAAACTGTCAAGCGCCAGAAGACCACCCTGGTAAGTTTAACAAATCCATTAAACTCGATTACTTTCTTCATCGAGCAAAATCAGACCATCGGACAATCTTCCGCAAACCAGCCTTCAAGCTTGTTGGCCGACGAAGTCCCAGAATCGGACCCACAAAAATCATCAAGCCCCATTCAGATGCAATCGAGCCCGGTCCAGGCACACTCTGATCACTCGTCTTCATCCGAAAGGATTATAACTGGCTCGCCTCGTCAATCAAGCCCGCCACCTCAAGAAGAACAAGCACAATTAGATCAGGGCCTTCAAGAAAATCATCCAGCAACTCCCCCACAGGTTCGGTCACCTAATTCTACAGAAGCAATGGTAATCTTTGACCGACTTCTTCGATAATTGATAACCAACTTATTCTTATTCTTTCTTTTCTAGCAAATCATTCAGAATGTCTTGACGGATCTTGAGATTGCTCAAGTAAACATTCAGGGCGGCAATATCAACCCCTTAATCGGACCAGAACAGGAATTGGCCTGGAAACAAGTAAGCATTCCAGCCTGACATGATCGTATCGGCTTCTTTTGATATTGTATCTGATCATTTTCTCACTCGCAGGCTCAAGACACTCCTCAACCCAGCCAGACCATATCAGTCGATTTTGATCGGCTGCAAACTGAAGAGGAGGAAATCAGTTCTGGGCAAGGCTTGCTGTCCGATGAGGTGAAGGCGAAGCTACTCGACATATCTGCACTCCTTCACCAAAATATCGTTGATCTCGTCAAGGATGCAGAGCCGATTCGTCAATCGTCAAGACTCTGCGAGGTCAGCTTCCATCGGACTTAGAGGAGGCATTGATACCGGCGGCCTATATAGAAGGTCATTCCTTCCCAGTAATACAAGCCAACCGCCGGATCGCGAATCGGCTCTCCCAGCAGGACCTGATCAAGGCTAGAGATTAAAAACGCGCCCAAGCTAATGAGTCAACAAAACTGATCGAAGACTTATTGGCGCTTCCTGCCTCCATTCAATCAGAACTTGAGAATCTGTGAGCCAGAGAACAACAACTGGAGCAGGAACTCATCCAAGTTTGATCAAGCATCCAGGCTAAGGCAAAAGAGCTTGATGACCTCCCAGCTCTGAAGGCGAAGGCTGAAGAAGACTACAAGACTCATATCAAGGCTGCCAAAGAGATCCATAAATCGATCAAGCCTGTAGAAGGGAATGCTGAAGCTGATGCCAAGATCATCGCCGATGTCGACAAGATCCGTCAAACTGCCCTTGATTTGATAGTTAGTTATCTGCAACCTTGATTACTGAAACTTGTCTGTCTTGCTTATCAAGCGGTTTGATACACTGATAGCCAGCTCCGCCATCGAGCGGCTTAATGATGTAATATACTTTTCTTTTGTTGTATATAGCCCTTAAGGCGATGCATGTCACATCGGCTTTCATATTTTGTTCTTGAGGCGATTTTTCCATCGGCTTCCAAGCCTGACGCGTAGCATCGGCTTTACGAATTTACCCAAATGCTAGGGTAGTACTTCTTCAAATATTTTCCGTTTAATGCCTTAGAAAACGTTTCCTCCTTCAACCAAGACATGCCTGCTTGATTTGTAACGTAACTTCCTGGAAGTCTTGACAGAAGAATCCCTCAAATATTCAACGATCTCTTTCTTCCAATTTCCTCCTGGTATCTCCTATACCATCACATCGGTCATAGTCCGATAGCCAGACGCCTCTTGCGCCAGCCGATTTGCTTCATCATTATGATGTCTTGGAATATGCTCAATAAATTGAACGCCGATTTCTTTAAGAATCTGGAGACCTTTCATCAATGTTTCATATTCCGCCTGATTATTTGTGCACTTTTCAATCGGATAAGCAAACTCGAATCTTGCCCCCCGAGGCGAAATAATAAGCACATGGTCCAGGGAACTGCGTCAACTACATCGGCCTCCGTATTCATCGGACCAGTCACATCAATCTCCATGGCACATTGCTCATCAGCATCAACACTATGTCCACAATGATCAGTAACCAAAACAACCATTACTTACTTATTGCTTGCGCAGTCGATATTATGGTGTGATGGGTAGCCGATGCTCAACAATGTTACGGCTTAAACCTGGCATTTCATAATATTCCCAAGCAAAACAATCAGAATACTCTTTCAAAAGTTTTATTAACTCTTGTTTATACTCGGGATCCAACTTAGCACTGATATACGTTGGCCTTGGCCTATCACCAGATCCTATGTCAATCTCTTCTAATTCATCGGCCGACGTAAATCCGAACCCTAATTTACCGAATTCAATTTGGTCTTCAAAATCTTCTATACAATCGGCCATTTAAAACAAAGTCTCAGAGCCGACTGCTTGGATCGGCTGTAATCCTTGATCGGACACCTTGAGAAAGTCACCATCCCATGTTTTCCCTGACAGGCATTCAATCCCTTCAAACTCCCAAATCGTTGACTCAGCTGTTGCAATGCTAACCGAATCATCAGCTGGGACGATCTCTACATTGTTGCCTTGCCACTGAATCAAGCATTGGTGCATCATGGATGGGATGCAGCAGTTGGCATGAATCCAATCTCGCCCGAGAAGCATACTGTAGGAACCCTGTCCATCAATCACAAAGAAAGTTGTCGGCAATGTTTTGCTGCCGATGGTCAATTCTACATGAATTGCCCCCCGAGGCTCTGAAATGTTGCCGCCGAAATCCTTGAGCGTCATGTTGGTCTTAATCAGATCATCAATTCCCTTGCCCAGCTTGCGGAATGTAGAGTAGGGCATGAGATTGACGGCAGCTCCTCCATCAACCAGCATCTTGGTCATCGGCTTTCCATCAACATATCCCTTGATGTACAGAGGCTTCAGGTGCCGATAGCCATTCGCATTTGGCTTCTCAAAGATCGCCTTTTCTGAATCAAGGACCAAGCATGCAGCGGCTTCTTCTAATTCATAATTAGCCTCATCATCATCCTGTTCATCAGGAGCAGCAAAATCATAAGGCAACATTAAAACCATGTTTACCGGGGCCGATGCGCTTGCTTCATCGTCATTGGCCATCTTAGCACGCCAAATTTTCTTCTCTTTGGCTAATTCTTGCTCCTGAATCTGCTCATGGTAGCGCAACCGCTGAACACGTCTCTTTTTGGTCCTAGAAATCCCTGATGGGCACCATTGTCCAGGCTTCATTTGAGGTTCTCTAACCCGTTCCTGAACTGGAGCCTTTTCTTCTATTTTTTCAGGGCCACGAGTGTCATCCTGTCCTTCATTATTTTTACGGCCATGAGTATCAACCCGGCCTTCATCTCCTTGATGACGATCATCAATCCTGACGCCGATCCGTTCATGAACCGATCGTCGACTCCTCTTAAAAGCCCTGTATTCTTCATACTGGAAGCTGCATTCAGGACAATCTGCTTTGGACGGCAATCTGAGCTTCTCGTTCCAGCAGAACACAAAGAAAGGACATCTCCAGTGACCATCATCTTGATCGTACTGCTCATAAGTTTGACGCCTGTCCATATGCCAATCGGACCTATAGCCATACCGACGACGATCGTCGGACCTGTCATCAAACAAGCGTCGGCCATCGGACTTGTCATCAAACCAGCGTCGGCCATCGAATCTGTCATCACATCGGCGCCGATCATCAAACCGCCTTGCCTGATATTCGCGCCTCTGACGCCGTCGTTCCTCACGCTCTTCCTACGCTCGGGCTGCTGTCTGCTGCCTTTTGTATTTATTAATCAGCATCTGGGAAGTCACACGTGGCCGATATCCACCAGGAGCATTAGATTCACGCCCAAATGCCTGATGATTCCTTCGCAGCTCTTCAACAGTGACCTGAACTGCAGGATCAACGGCACCAGAACTCTTGGCGTGGTCCGATGTGAGCACCTTGAACTTCCCCTTTTCATCAGCATCAACCATATTAACAGAAAAGGAGAAATCAACAAAGTTATTAGGAAAGGGATGACCGTCGATCTTCATGGCTTTCTTGTTATCTTCGAACTTGATCTTGCCAGATTCAATAGCCAATTAGATCTCCCTCCTGAACACCTTGCATTCATTCGTTTCATGAGAAGTTGAGTTATGCCATTTGTAGTACTTGCGCTTCTTTAACTCCTCGGCCGACGGGATAGAGTGATTTGGAGAAAGTTGAATAAGCTTCTCACTGAGCAGCATGTCAAAAATCTTGTCGGCCCTTGTTACATCAAATCCAAATTTCTCAGGACTCTGCTTGACCCATGGGCACGATACCGGCTTTTTGGATTTGGTCCATTCAGCTATGTTGATATCAGCCTCTTCTTCAGTATCAGAAAGATAAGACACTGGCTTGGAAAACTTTGTGCGCCTCGCCTCCTGGTATCGGACCTCATGGGCTGACACCTTTTGCACCAGTTGTCCCAATGTTTCAAACTCCTGAGAAGAAAACCTATCCTTGATCGGCGCGAGCATACCCTGGAATGCAAGCTCAGCCAATTGTGTATCAGATAGCTTCAAACTGCAGCATCGATTCCTGATTTCACGGAACCGTTGAACATACTCCTTAATGGACTCATCGTTCCTCTGCCTGATAGCAATCAAATCAGAAATCTTCATTTCATTGAGGCCAGAAAAGAAGTACTTATGGAACTGCTTCTCCATATCGGACCAGCCTGTTACCGATCCTGCTGGCAATGACGTAAACCAAGTAAACGCCGGCCCTGATAGTGACAGAGGGAAGAATCTGAGCCTGAGTCCCTCCTCAGAAGCAGCCTCACCACATTGAGCCAAGAATCGGCTCACATGCTCGATGGTGGTCATATCATCTTGTCCAGAGAATTTTGAAAAATCTGGCACTCTGTAGCGCGGAGGAAGTGGCACTGCATCAAAGTAAGATGGGTATGGGTGCCGATACAACCTCGCTTCATCTTTAGGCTTCAAACCGAACTGATTCTGGATCACCTCGGCTATTTTCTGTGACCAATCGGACTGGTGACCTCCGAGTGGCATTCCATCAGCTTGATGCGTATCCATCATGTAATCATTGTCCCACTGGGTGTGCCAAAAATGTGTTGACGCGGAAAATCGGCGGTCGTATCCTCAGCGAGCAACACAACAAGGCTAGGGAGATCTGCTTCACTCCGGTGCTGGTCCTGCACTTTGTCCAGGTTCGCGGCGTGCCAGTCAATTTGACCTGAAATTGACAAGGGGATAAAACAGTTAAATTACTCTTTGATTGTGCCGGCTCTATTCCAGACGGCAAATGCGCGTTGGACTTTTAGCCAAGACCCAATCAGACTTGTATCGGCCGATGCCAATCGGACCTCAAAATCGGACCAATCAGGATCGGACCTTGATTAATGTAACAGATCAGCCTTTAAATAATAAAATAAAGCATAAAACATGGCCGATATGTAAATAACGGATCAGCTATACCTTTGAGCAAGATATTAAATAATCAAAGTGTCAGCCGATACATTGTCCACCTTGCCTAGTTGCCGGTTTGATTCATCTTATCGGACCACCTAGCTATCCGATCGGACCAGGACTGTTTCGACACGGTTTCACAGACGGATGCAGCGCACATACTCCAGCTATGATCAGACCAGATAACTAAACAATCAAACTCGATTCATCAACCCAACAACTAAACAAGATACTCGCACAGGTAATTAATCAGATCAAGCAAATAAACAGTAAAACAGTAACAAGATCGTTCCGATATTCAAAGCTGTCTTTGAATAATCAAGAGGAATCTAGCTCCGACGCAGGGAATCTAAATCAACCTTGACGATCAAAGATTAATCTTTGATATATTGTGAAAACCTAGCTCCGACGCAGGGAATCTATATCAAGCACAACAATCAAAGAACAACCAGACAAAACAATGAAGATGAAACGGACCTAGAACGATATTGTAAGATAAGTATTGCTCAAATTGGACTAAACCAATGCTCATAGCTGTTGAAGAATCAGATTAATTCACATGGCGCAGATCTAAATCAATCTAGCGACTCCAAGCAACCGCATAAGCTGCCTTCTAATAACAAGATAAATCTAGCTCCGACGCAGGGAATCTAGATCAAGCCCGAAACTCGAAGAACAACTCGGTAAACGATTAACTACTGACTAATCAATAGAGATCTAGCTCCGACGCAGGGAATCTAGACCAATCTTGATAATTCAAAGATAAATCGGTTGAACAGTATAAACGAGAAAGGGCGATGCGCCTCAATTCAAAGCTTAAACTAGTTCGATAAGTTGACAATCTTACTGGTAAGCCGGAGATCAGGAACTGATGCAGCCCGTCCACCAATGAGTTCGTCGGTATCTACTCCTACTCCTAAGGTTTTGGCGTGAAGCCGGGTTGTATTGATTGTGAGAATAATTCTTTACAATGGACGAGGGTTTATATTTATACCCTGGTCATGAGGAGTCCTGATCGGACTTGACTAACTTGCAGATAAAGTAAACTAAATCTAATATAAAATGGGACTCTCAATACGCCTTCTGTAAAGAAAAATAGTCCCCGGTCATGCTACGCTTCCTCCTTAGCCAATGCGCCTCTCTTCATTCATCATTAGATCGGACTTTCCTGCTTATTGGACCTCCTTTCCTGCATCAGCTTCCTTCTCCGGCATCATCTGTTTGACCATTCAACGGGCCCACTGTGCAGTGCCAGCCTTACCACGTCACCACTTGACTCAGCATACCCAGTGCGAAAATCCGGTGTCAACAGTAACTTGACCAGACAGGCAACCATGGCCGGGTAGGTCGGTGATAGTTACAAATAGCAATGCTCTCAATTTGAAGTGTTCTCGCTTGTACTCGTCCCACACCTTGACACCTTTTGTCCACAATGTCACGAGATCATCCACCAATGGTTCTAGATACACATCTATATCATTGCCAGGTTGCTTGGGTCCTTGGATCAATAAAGGCATGATTATGTACGTCCGCTTCATACACAACCAAGGTGGAAGGTTGTATATGCATAGAGTCACTGGCCAAGTGCTGTGTTTGCTGCTAACCATGTTGAAAGGACACATCCCGTCCGTGCTCAGCCCGAACCTTACATTCCTAATCTCGTTTCTTAATTTTTTTCTTGTATTTAAAATCAAGAGCCCTCCATTGTGAACCATCTGCTGGGTGCCTGAGCTTCCCATCTCTAAGACGATCTTCAGCATGCCACCGCATAAGCTTTGCTGTCTTTGCATTTGCGAACAACCGCTTCAACCGGGGAATTATTGGGAAATACCAAACGACCTTCGCGGGCGGCCTCATGTTTTGTTTGCAATCCATTGCAAGTGCTGATGAACACTTGTATCTTGAAGCATTGCAAACTGGGCACTCATCCAAATCTTCGTATCTGCCACGGTAAAAGATGCAATCATTGGGGCACGCATGGATTTTTTGAACTTCGAGACCCAATGGATAGATCATCTGCTTCGCCTCGTATATGTTCTTAGGCAATCCATTCGGGCTAGGAAGCATCATCTGCAAAACTTCTAGCAAATCATTGAAACCTTTGTCCGACAACCCATTACTTGACTTCATCTCCAGTAGCCTGAGGTCCGCTTCCAATTTAGATATGGTACACCCTTCGTACAATGGTGTCTTGGCATCCTTTCTCATCTTCTCCAACTTTTTCAGATTTTTGTCATCAAGGAATTCCGGCTCCCCATCATGTATCATTCTGTCTAGGCCATCCAACACAGCATCTGAAGCTAAAGTCTCATGCATGGTTGCACCGAAAGTTTCCTGCTGTGTTTCATGCACCGTTTCTTGCACCGATTCTTGCACCGTTTCCTGCACGGTTTCTTGCACCGTTTCCTGCTCTATTTCCTGCACAGTTTCTCGCACTGTTTGAGCTTTTTGTTTCCGCACGGTTGTAGAGGCTCCATCAGTGTCATTGATACCAACCTCCCCATGCTTATTCCAAATCATATAATCTTGCTTGAAACCCCTAGGGCGTGTTCGGATGGGGGATCAAAAAATTGATCCCTGTATTAAATGCTACTTTGACCGTTAATTAAGGGTATTAAATAAAGTCAGTTTACAAAACTACCTCCACAACCCCCTGTCAAATTCGCGAGATGAATCTAATGAGGCCTTTGACCGCACGATTAGAGGATGGTTACTGTAGCATTACTGTAGCAAATCATGGATTAATTAGGTGCAGTAGATTCGTCGCGCAAAGTTGCACTCATCTGTGAAAAGGTTTTGTAAATAAACTTCATTTAGGCACTCATGCATGCGACAGTAATCCGGGACAATTTTTTGTCCCGGGCTGCCGAACACGCCCCTAGTTAGCAAATGGCATCGGATCTGCTCGATATTTGTGAACTGCATCTGATTCTTGCAATCAACACATGGGCATGAAACATACCCCACCTTCCCTTGGATGACTGATGATAAATGCCTTGGCAACATCTATAAAAGACTGAACTCCTTTCATAAAATTATCATCTCTACCCAAAGAATCATACATCCATCCTCTATCCATCTATGAATTAGAATAGAACAATTTTCATATTTTAGTTAAAAGGCCTAAAAAGTTTCATGAATGTAGCCTTGAACAAATTAAACCAAATTCGTTTAAACATTTATTGGCCCCTAAACAAATAGCTAGTTTAGTTAAATACACTAATCTAGTACTTCAGGCTATACCCATAATTTCAAATTTATGAAACGTAACAAAAAATGCTTGTAAAATTAATTATGGATAGATACTAACCTTCGAACAAGCATTGACGATGTTCAACCTTTAGAATTCAGCAACCATCAAAAAACGACTCTGGACTTGTGCAACCTTCAAAACTCTATCTCCTCCATGAATCAATAGGTGAGATATGCCTCTATAATAATCAAAGAGCAACCACTTATTCATTCTCATCCCTAGTTTGCCAAAAACTAACCAATCACAAAAACAACCTAAAACAATTTTGTGCACATACCAACTTTTAACCATGGTGGAGGTGTGAAACCATCCAAATTCGGCCTCCTACAAGAAAAAATTGGTGAGAAGTGACCTCTAACTTGATGAACACCCTCTCCATTAAATTCATCCAAAAATTGAAATTCAACCCACAAATGCATTGGTGCAAATGAGATATAGGTAGAGACCAACCTTTTGGTAAGTTGGTGAGGTATATCCTTCAAAAATGGAGTCTTTTTGAGAAGAATTCGAAAAAGTGGCCATAACAATGGTGAAAATGGTGTTTGTGTCGGGTTGGGGAAGAAGGAGGGGAGGGGAGGCAGCACATATATGGTTGCGCCATTTTCACAGCCGGTTTTTTTTAAAAAAACCGGCTGTGATAATACATTTCCACAGCCGGCTCATTAAAACCGGCTGTGAAAATTCGTTATCATAGCCGGTTTTTCTTAAAAACCGACTGTGGAAATGGCCTGCAAATGTCAGGTCGTGTCAGACGGAAAACCGGCTGTGATAGGGGGCTTTCACAGCCGGTTTTTTAGGCGAACCGGCTGTGAAAAGGATGCGATTTTCACAGCCGGTTCGGCTAAAAAACCGGCTGTGAAAACCCTATCACAGCCGGTTTTTCCTTTCCCAGCGGCAGCAAAAAAAACCGACTGTAATAATATTTTCTGCGCCATTTTTTAAAACCGGCTGTGAAAATGCTGACTTGAAAAATGGTTTCTGTAGTAGTGTTAGGGATTGCTGCGTCGACCTACGAACGCCGGCCCGGGAGGGACACCGTTAGGGCTGGCGCGCCTAGGGTTGCTCTGAGGTCGGCAGGCCACTCAGAACGCCGTCAACGCCGTAGAGACGAAGCACGAACAGAAAATTAGGTTTGAAAAAGTTAGGGTTTGAAGATGACAAAAAGTAAAAGTATTAAGTGTTTGATCGATTAGATAAACCTTCAATCGGCAGTGGCCCTTTACATTTATATGGTGGGGAGGTCTTACCCCGCAAGGAAAGTCCTATTACAACTCGGATCTACAAAAAGAATCCAACCCTACTAGGGCTCGGGGAAAACCGGTTCCACCGGTTTCTAAATCCGGTTCCACCAGATTGCCCTGTCAGACAGGCAACAGGAACCAAATTGGTTCCACCAGCTCTTGAATCCGGTTCCACCGGTTTTCTCTGTCAGACTGTCTTGTGCCAATTTTGATCGTCAACACATAGCCCCTTTTTTTTAAGAATCCATATATGTGAAAATAAACAGAATGTTGACGAACGGGATAAAAAATTTATTATACACTAATAGAGAGAACAAGGAAGCAATAAACGTTTTGACCGCATGCTATTTGTTGTTAACTACTACGGATTACGGAATCGACCTCTTCTGCCGGCATGGACACATAAAACCTTTTTGTACAAACTAGGCCGTGTGATGAAGATATCGAAGCTAGCCGTATAGGCTGGAACTCGAAGAGTAAGTACAAAGTTTTCTGAACAAACAAACCGAAGGAATCACAAGAAATTCTAAGGTAGTGTCCCAAGATTTGGAGCAAAAAAAGCAGATCCGCGTTGACCGAACCCAACGGGCAGGGCACCAAACAATTCTAAAAAATATCTGGACTCACCGAGCAGAATCCAATCACAAACCTGTGAGGCGATAAGAGGATAAGACAGGGCACAGGATCCAGCGAGGTAGCTGATGGTGATCAAAGATCGGATGAGACATTGAGACAAATATCTGATGTACGGCTTTAAGGGAGGGTCCTATGGATTGGGCCCAGAGGAGGACCTGCGAGTTGACTGTCACGAGCACAGTTGGGGCGCAGCATTTGATTGTTTCTGAAAGCTGGTGCCAGCCAACAATACTCATGGTCCTTTTGTTTCATTATTAGGGCATGTACAACTGCCGTCTACGTACTGCCAGCGATGCAAAATTCTCTTAGATGGACCCTAATTAAGGAAGAGACAGACTCGAGCCGTCGTCTCGCGAGACGAGAACACGCGCTCATGCTACGAGGCACGAGACGGCAGAGTACAGCACCGTTGTATGCATCGTCGGCGTAGGACGATGGTAGTCCGCATCCAACTGCGCCGCTCGAAGATGGTGGTAAATTGGGTTGTGCCGCGCCAAACTCCATTCCCGCACCATCAGTCGGGCGCCCCTTGTTCATTCGTTCCCCTCCACCGCTAGATAAGGGGGTTCATCGTTTTTGTAGGAGTGGCGGCGCTTGCGAAGAGGAAGGGTTAGGCGCCGGTGACGCTTGGCTTTGGCGGCCGTGGCAAGCTGGAGTGAGGGGTGTAGGGCGGCATGGTGGGTTGCTCGATGGCTAGATCTGGCATGGGCAATTCCTCCTCAGCTGACGGCAGCCGAGGCTACATCAGCTCTGCGGCAGCTTGATCCGGAGCATCAGGCTTCCCCGGTGCAACTAGAGAAACTAGTTCTCACAAAAGTGCACCATTGCTTTTTTTGCCAAGATTAAAACTAAGAGCACCCTACAACTGTACTATGTCCACGGGAGCTATCCCACAGGGTTCGAAGCCATCAGGCCAGTTCTTAATCTTCTTTAGTGCACCCTCCAGCTTCTCCTGGTGTTTCTTCTTGAGCAGAGGCTTCCATATCTGTAAGAATGAGACACTAGCGTACATCACATCAGCATGACGGCTAAGAAACATTCTCTCAATTGCCATTTTGTTGTGCATCTTCCGGATGAACCACAACATCCTGTAAACAACAACATGACAAACTTATGTGACCTCTCTAGCTTGTTAGGTAGGCAACTCCCCCAGAAGTTA